>MQRK01207579.1:429-13931 GCA_001938485.1 Girardia tigrina | reverse complement strand
AAGTATTTTCATGATTTAAATGACATAATGATTACATAAACATTGCTTTGATATATAAACGCGAGTATATCATATTTATTAATAATAAAAATAATAATAATAATAAAATAAACAATAAAAATATAATAAGCAAAATTATTTATTTGTATTTATATTTATCATTATTATAGTTCTCCTATAACATATCATTTTAACTCCCTGATGTGGAAGAAAAATCAAAATGTCTGACAGGGAAGCAAAAATGATATATATTATATAAATACATATTTATGAAAATGTAAAAATGATAAAAATACTAATTATTATCATAACAAAAACAACAAAGATAATAATAATTCTATAATGATACGTATTATAATATTTATTATTTATTTAATTATTTAACCACTTAAACGATTATGTCGGCTATAGGCGTTCCGTGCGATCCTGACCAAACCGATATAATGACGGCTATAGGCGCAGCGTAATATGATATTGGCACTTTGTTCTTTGTTATGAAACGAAAAGTCATAAAAAGCAGAAGACCCTATCTTTCCTGAAGGGCAAAATTATGGTTTTAAGCTGGAATGATAAAAAAAGATGTGACATTTTTATCCACAATCCACAATAATCAACTACAAGCCGCCGAGATATCCAATCGAAATAGTCATATAATAAAAAACCTGTAATTGTATTTGAATATAATTACAGTATGGGTGAGGTCGATAAACTAGATCAGCATATTCATGATTACGCGACTGCTCAAAGAAGCAAAAAATATTATGTAAAATTATTCTTTCAGCTTATGGATATCTGCATTTTCAATGCCTTTATTCTATACCAAAAAAGGGGGTAAAGAGAATAATTCAGATTTCCGATTATGTCTTACAGAATGTTTGATAGATAATGAAATATCAAACATGAAGTAAAAGAGGAAGACCAGTACAAGTCCGTACTCAATGAGACTTACAAAAAGACATTTTCCTAGTGCTAATCTCCCTGTAGAAAACAATACTTCTAAAAAACATTTGTTTAGAAGGTGTGTTGTATGATCTAAAAACAAAGGGAAGAAGGAAACAAAATATTGTTACGAAAAGTGCAATGTTGCACTATGTGTTGTGCCGTGTTTTGAATTGTATCATAAAAAATTGAATTTCTAACTTTTTTGTGTAATGTGTTTGTTGATTGTTATTTTTATAAAATAAATATATAATTTTCTCCGAATTTTTTATTCTATTTATGTTTACCGATAAAATGCTGATATGGAAAAATGAACCCATTTCGAACCAAAAATTAGAAATATTTTGAAAAAAGTAATTTATTTATTCATTATGGACATTGACAAATCGATTTTCATGGTTTAAAAAGTCAGATTGTGACCATTTTTCAGAAAAAAAATCGTCGTTTAAGGGATTAAAATATTTTATGAAATTTCGCCATGAATTAGCACCCCAACAATCGGACAGTAGAAGAATTTAGTCACCAGGACTGTACATAAACACTTTAAATTTAATTTCATTTAAACGAGATTATTCATAGATTGTATATCAAAAATTTATTAAATTAAATTTTTTTTATATTAAAATAAAAATTTGTATATTTAGATGATAGAAAAAATTGATTTGTAAAAAAATTATTTAAGTCACTAGGGAAAATTGCAGATAAATTGGCTCTTAGAAGAAGCTGTATATAATTAAAGTTATCGTTATGATTCCTCTACTTGGTACAAAATTCTCTGAAGATAGAAGATATGAGAGCGTTCCTGAAAATATCTCAGTGAGCAACAAGTGAACAACAAGTTATCGTCCCACGCAGATGTTGAACTTGACTGCGATACCAATAATATTGAAAATATCGAAAGTGATGATGATAAATCAGAAAAATTAAATATGTTAATTAGCCCTTGAAAGAGTTATTTCATTCCTCCTGATAATAGACTGAAAATAATTCCAATCATCAGCATTTGCTGATAATTTCTTTGAGACTAAGCTGTAAAACCATTTGGAAATCACTAAAATAGAATCAATAATTACTGACCATTTTTTAAATTGTATTCAAGGGTATATTAAAGATGCATTGATTTAAAGTAAAGTCATTTAACGTAAGGCCTCTCGGCAGGGACTGGAAAATCAGTGTGGACATCAAATTAGGTTATATAGGAGTCTAAGCAATTTTTAGAATATGTTCCTTATGGAAATTTAAAATTATGAAATCATAAATTTTCAAATAAAAATTTGTATATTTAGATGACAGAAAATAGATTTGTAAAAAAATTATTTTGTAAAAAGTTCGTTTTGTAAGAATGGGATTTGTAATTTTTTACGTTTTTTAAACGAATTATTGTAATTATTAGTGTTTACGAAGTATGGGAAAAATAATAAATAATTTTACGATCGTATTGCCTTTTTGGTTTTACCAACAAAATTAGTGAGTTCGAAAAAAGTAATGGAAAATAAGTATATTTTGGCCGAATGTAAAATCAAAAATAAATATTTTCCACTTAAAAATCCGAATTTTTTAGACGATATGATATTTAAATCATAATAAAATGTCCTTTAAATTGAATTTGGACAAGCATTTTATGTTTTGTTTGACTAACATTTACTTTCCTGGAAATACAATATTCCAATAACGTGGGATTAAATAAAAATATTATTACATTATATTGATTAGTTTATACTATTAGTTAATACTATATATAGTTCATACTATATTAGTATAATACTATATAAATTAACAGTTATTCTATTCTCCTTGATAACATATAATTTTGAAGACAGAAAAGTAAGTATTTCTATTTACATCTACAACAACTACAAGAAAAATTTTTAACTGATATTTTAATGAATTATTTTGTTCAAAATTTAGCAATGCAACTAATACTAGACCCAGTTTAATTTTTTTATCGAGTCGGAAAATAAGGCGTTTTGTTTAATTTGTAGAGATACAGTAGCTATTTTTAAAGATTATAATTTTAATTAAATATTTTATATATTCGAGACATCTTTTTCCATCGAAATACATCAGTTACCAGAACATTTCCAAATGAAGTTCATCGAATTATAATCTGACATGTAACTTAAAGAAAAATTCGATCGTGTCTTTTTTAGATTTTTACAAAATTTATCTTCCAAAAACTAAATATCCTCTGCTTCAGAATCAGGCCTTACTAATGACATCCCTTTTTGGAAGTGAGTATACTTGTGAACATGCATTTTTGGTAAAGGTATGTATTACCTAAAGCAGTGGTTTTCAACTTGGGGGAGATCGCCCTCAAGTAGGCGATTTCGGTGTTTTTGACGGTGATAAATCTGTGGTTCCCAGCCAAGGGGCGATTTTAATTATTTGGGGGGCGATGGATATTCAAAGAGAGGTGATTAAAACTTTATTATAAAATATTAATTTTGTTAGAACATTTAATATAAAAAATATAGGTTATATAAGGAAATAAAATTGTATTTTTTTAAAAAAAATAAAAGATTTATAAAACATTATATATACTTTAATGTAATTATAATTATTTTTGTTTTAAAAGTATAATATTTTAAATTTGATTATGAATATTCTTATGTAATTGGATACGTTTTCTATTTAATAATAATAAAATATTTATACACATTGGTTAAATTTAGCAATTATATTTTCGTTTTCTTTTGATTTCTATTTTTTTATTTTCTTTAATCAGTTTTTATTAAATATTTTAGGAATGAATTCAAAAAAGTGTCTTCAGTACTCATCTGAATATTTAAATTAAATATTTTTATAGCGTCTCCTCAAAATTTACAATTTCCGCATGGTCTTTTATATAATAAAACATTTAATAGTAATGAAGCAATGAAGCCTTTGTGAATGAAATATGATTTATCAAGAGCACATACTGATCAAATGACTAAAGAACTTAATTATTTTCAACACTCCAAAGCCAAAGCTGATAAACGGGCTACTTTGAGTGAATCATTTACTAAACGCGAAATCGATCTTGACAAAGGTCTACTTTCTTCTTACCAGATGTATTTATTGATTGCAAAATGTGGTAAGCCTCACAAAATTGGAGAAACCCTACTTTTACCAACTACCAAAAAGAAAGTTGAAATCATGCTAGGTGAGTCCCCTAGTAATAAGATAATAATTGGTTCCTTTGAGCAATAATACTGTTTCTAGGTGAATTGACAAGATCGTCACAGACGTTGAATTAAAACTTACAAATATGTTTAAAAAGCAAATTTCCAGATTGATGAATCAACTTTGATCAATAATTAAGCAATATTATTAGCTTATGTGAGTTTTATAAATGAACAAAGGGAAATTACAAAGGAAATGTCATTTGCTAGAACTTTCATGTCTGATACGAAGTGATCGTCGATTTTTAAAGCAGTCTCATCACTATTCACTGTGTCATTCATCGCCAACACTTAGCTGCAAAAACATTGAGTGGTGTCTTGCATGAAACCCTACAATTGGTTATTACTAGTGTCAATAAGTTCAAAGCTAATTCCCTCAATGACCGTCTGTTCCGACAACTTTGTCATGAAAATGATGAGGAATTTAAACTCTTACTTATATATAAAGTCGTTAGGTGGCTTTCCAAAGGAAACTGTTTACGCTGTTTCTTTCAAATATTTGACATTCTTACTGAGTTTCTCGACTCGTGTTATCCTGTATTAAGTGAGAATTTGAAACAACATAAGTTGTAGCTTGCGTATCTTACAGATATTTTTTTTTAAATGAATGAAATCAATTTAATGCTTCAAGGAAACAAGATGAACCATATCAAGGCTAAAGGAATTATTTCATATTTCATCGCCAAGTTTATTCACAAGGGAAATATTGGCCGGAAAGAGCTGTTTTATTTTACGACCCTTAAAAGGTTTTCTGTTACAGATAACAAGACACCTGAACTCACAGAAGACTAAATCATAAATTTTACAGATCACCTTGAACAGTTGAAAACTGATATACTATCAAGATTTCAAGATTTGATAAAGTTAAAAATTCCGGATTGGATTTTAGATCCATTCTCGTTTGAAGCTGTGGATAAGCTGAATAACTCTTTCCATACAGAGTTTTTAGATATGAAGTGGGGTGAATATGATTTTTAAGCAGAGCGGATACGAGTAGGCCTCAGTGAAGCTTATGGAAATTTATCCACAATTATTGAGAAAAGTTGAATCACTTCTCACCTACTTTCCATCAACATATTTAGTCAAAAAATGATTTAATTCTGTTGTTCAGTATTCAAATAACGAAGAAATAAGTTAGAAATTCGGCCCAAAGGAGACATGACTAACATAAAGCCAGATATACAAGCTTTAACTGAAGTCCACTAAGCACAAGGTACCCATTAAAAGATATAATAAAACTATAACAAAATTTTCAAACTTTCATTTATTTCTTCAAATTTTAACCGTTTACTTTCTTTTTTTCCAGATTCCAATTTAAAAATGAAAACATCTAGGTATCCCTGTTTTATAAATCTGCGTAATGATCTTTATTAATTATTTTACTTTTTTGTTCCTAAAAAATCTTTTAAAATGTATATTTTATTTTTCTATTTTACATAAGAGTTACCGGATAAAACCGGTTTAGTTGTTTTTTATATTGTAAAAAGATTGTTTAAAATAATTATACTGTTTTATTATTTACATTGCAAATAAATTTTACATTTTACTTCAAATTAAAATAATGACATACAATGAAAATGACATACAAATAAATAGTCAACCTCCAGAAAGGCACGATGAGCCAAAAAAGGTTGGGAACCACTGGAATAAAAGATCAAACTGGTTGGACACCCCTGCTTTACATCAACAAGTGATCAACAGAATAATTACGCCATTAATTTTTCACAAAATACTCAACTAACAGGAGAGAAAATTATTTTCTTTGATGAATCCGGTTTTAATTATCACTTTCAGAGAAATAAAGTTTGATTGATGATGAATAAATCAACTTAGTCCATTTTTTAATAGAAAAAGGAAGAGATATTTAACTAATTGCTGTAATGGATTTCTGTAATAATTTCTGTAATAATTTCTAAAACAAAAATTAATTTGACTATAAATTAATGTTACGTTTTGGATAACACCAAAATCGACAAAACACAGGAAGTTCATGATAAGATTAATAAGAAACTTTTTTTCAAAAGTAAAATTATCTAAACAAAATATGCTAGCAGCGCCCGATAATAATCTCAATGTGGTAGATATTACTGAACAATTAGTGGACACTTCTACTGATTTTAATAATTATTATATTGGCATGTCAGAAATATCCGTTGGTTTAAGCAGAATAAAATGTAACTTTAAATATTTTATTCACTATGTTGTTCATACCGTAGTGTACTATCGCCACTACCAAGTCCGAGTTATATGTATATTTATATATTTAAAGTATTTATTTTTTATATGTATTCAGAGCTAATAAATGTATTAATTAATATATGAATTTATTAATATTATCCAAATATCTATTTATTATTATTATTATTTTGAATAAATTTATTATTACATGATATTTTTAAAATAATAAAATCAATTAATAAAATTGACAATATCGATTATTAAATAAAAATTAAAAAATTAATCTACGACGTATTTAGCTAATACATCGTAAACTCATATCGAAAGATTGGATGACCGAACTTATATAGTTGTTCTTCCATTCGGAATACGGAGTAAAATCGCGAAACAATTTTTAATCATTGGCTTTTTATAAGATACTCTTATCAATTCAATATCTGAACCGAAACAATTTAGTGAAGCAAATTTTGTTAATAATAAGTTGTTCACGAGAAACAACTGTCATTGCTTTTTCCGGACCTGGATTCCAGTTATTATATTCAGAACAGAAAAAAATCTATTCTGTGAACTTTACTATATAAATCATTGGAACGGTAAATTGGCAAGGTTATTTTATTGTTGTGTCAAACTCTATCTTCTGCAGTGACCATTCATCCCCTCGAATATCTCCGTTCATTCCTTTATTTATACTTTTGTTGATTATATTAAATTATTATATTAAAATTACTTTTATTTATTTTTTAAGTGTTAGAATATGTTCATACAATTTGTAAGTTGTGTTAGTTTTTTTCTTACAGTTGCATTTATTTTTTTCCTTTTTATTCTTGGTTTTATTTGTTGTTAGATATTTAATAAAAGATATTTTAAAAGTTAATTATTTTTGAGTTTTATTCCTTTTTGTATGATATTTGTTCGATATGTAATGCAGTCCACGTCTTTTATGATAAACAATTTTTTATCACTAAAAATGGATATCAAAATTAATATAATAAGTCATTTCAAGCATGTGTATCCACAAAGACAATAGATATTTAAATTATTTTATATTAGAAATTGAAATTTAGTTTAAATATTCAATTGTAATATGTAAATGAATTTTGTTTGAATATTTAGGATTAATATTTCACGATTTACTAGAAATGATGATCGAGTGGATCGCGCGGCTGCGTGGTTGCGAAATAGTTGCATTGGTAGGGTGTACCTGTAGCGCATCAGCAGTGCCATTATCAATCAATGGTTTACGACTCCTATATTTCACTTTTTTAGAAGCAGGATCAAATGAAGCATTCACAGATGTACCCAATGGACTATTTAGATCTTTTATTTCGTCTTTGAAAATCTCAAATTTCGATCATCTAATAATAATAGAATATGTTATTTTAAATGATCTTCGAATAAAGACCGAATAATAAAATAAAATAGACTTTTTTTATCGTTATTACCAAACAGGGTATGTATTTACCCGGTTCCAGAAGTTCCAAAACTAACTATCATACAATGGTAACCACAAAGAATGTTCGATTATCGGTTCAGTTGACTCAACCACCTCATTAGTAACCACAGCAGGAGATCTCATCAAATGTCAAGCAAACAACAACTTCAACAGAGTTCTTTACTATTCTGAAAAGAACGATCTCCGGTTTGAGATTGTGACTCTACTAAACCGCAAATCACGAAATCGAACATCCGAATTCTTAGCATGAGTGTTTTTTCCAAAAAAACGAAAAACGTAGGTCACAGGTAGACCAATAGGAGTCCAGTGACTAAGAAAATTAAAAAAAACATTGTGCAAAAAAATAAAAATAGTGGCCAGAATTTGAAAAAAATAGGAGCCAGTGTTAGAAATTTTGTGTAATTGAAAAATAAATATGTTAGCATTTGAATTTTAATCCTAATTTCAGTTATTTATCGATACAAACCATCCGGAAAGAATGAATGACATGAAGACTGTTTTAAAGTACCTGGAAAAAATTTAATGGAAGTGGAATCTCTGAAGTATGGCAAAAGAAATTCTCAATGATCATGAAGATTCAGACCTAACTCCATATATCCCCTTTCTATTTTCTTTGCTGTTTCTTCTATTATAATTTTTCATTTATAAAAAATTAAAAACATTTTAAAACAATTTTTTATTGATTTTGTAAAAATAGTGTTTTGTGAGTGCGACCAAAACACTATTTTTACTAGAATATAAAAAGTATTTGATGAAACAAAACTAAATGATTAATTCAAAAGTAAAACGAATATAACAAATTTAATTCCTCGAAAGCAAAAATAGAAAAAGAAATACATACTCGCTTGGGAAATATAAAATAACATACATCGTCGTCATATCATAAGTTCAACGGTAATTAATTATAGTATTTATTATTCAATTATTTTTATTGATTTTATTTTTACTCAGTTTAATTTTATTAACAATATTTCCTGGAACTATTAGAAGACTTTAAAAAAGTCTTGAAAGCATCTTAGTTATTGACGTTCAATGATCATGATTAGTAGTTGTAGTGATTTTCGACATTGTTTATAACAATTGGTAAATAGTCCGTTCGAAAGTTTCATATGTCTTTTCTTTTAGTCAATTTTAATAAAAAAAATTATATTTTCAACTTTAATCTTCATTTTCTGATTACTACGACAGTTTGTTGAATTTTAAGGAAATATTTACTATTTCCAAAATAAAACTATTTTATGTTGGTTGGAAAACGTATTGTGGCGAAAAATCAAAGGAATGACAATTTTTTTGTTTGTGGTGATTATTTCTTGTATAATCTCCGAGATTTTCGTTTTGATGTTACTTTTAATTGAAGTTTCGATCTTCTTCAATTATGAATTATTACCTCGAAACTCGGATTGTTAACTGTAATAGTATAGATTGAATTATTTCAAGCGATAAGCTGGTTTGGTATTTATCACACAGCGAAATAGATCACTTAAGTTAGATTGAGCTTTTTGTCTTTTATGTTATTAGACGTATATTGCTTGGAATAAAATTTCTCTTTTTCCCCTTTGTTAAATCACAAATATATGCATAAAGGTATTGATATTGAGTTATTTTCTGTAATCTGAAGTTGAAATCCTCTCCTAGATCCCCTTTTATGGACGTTTTAATCCCTTGTAATTTGGCTGCAAGTTATAAGCAGAATTATTAAATTCCACTGCTGAATTCAACAACGATCATGCCAGATCGATGGATGATTCGGTTATCATGCCTTGAAGGAACTTGAAAATACTTTCGAGTTTGATCAGATCAACACTCCTTGCTTTCTGTGCTTTTCGACATTGTAAACGTTCTTGACAACGTTTGGATCGAAAATTGAAATTGGAAAATCTTTAATAATCTTTACTTACAAAAAACGCATTAAAATAAAATCCGCAACTACATAATTGTTCCGTTAATAAAACTGTCCTTGAATAACGATGGGTTATAATAAAAAAGAAATAATAAGGCAAATCTCCAAAAAAACCATCACAAACCCAATATACACCACGTTCCAGAAAGCCTATATACAGTTACCACTTAGACAAATCAAGATCATGTACAAACCCGAAAGAAGGATAACATCAACCTTTACACAAGATACACGGAAGTAGGGTATCACAGATTTTGTGAAATTTTATTGATTTAACTATTTTGTGTTGATTTTATTTATTAAAATTAGATGATTGGAAAAATTGATTGCAAGAAAAATTAAAAAAGATGGTTATGTAACTTCTGTTGAAAAATTGATTGCAAAGATTGGAAAAATGATTTCAAGTATTGTAAAATAGATCGAAAACCCATTTAAAAGAAGGTTTTACCCAACACATGATGTTGTTGCAATCAAAATTTCAAAATATTAAGTGTTATTCACAAATTATTCATTTATTTATACAATATAATTTATATGTACATAAAATAAAATTTTAAATATTGAGTAAGTATTATTTAAAAAAATACAAATTAAAAATTACTTAGAGACGATAGTTTATTTATTTATTACCGCTCAAACAAGACAATTCATTTCTCAAATTCTTAATGTCACAATAAAGACAATTCCATTCTATAATTCAACCCTAGAATTTCATTTTATTTGATTGATCGTGAAACCGTTCAAAGCCTCAAATAACTTGGAGACACGAAGTAACTTCATTTATCGTTACTATTTTCCACAATTTATTCTTTTCTTATTGTGATATTTATTTTCCTGTCTTCATTCTTTAATAAGTTCCGTTTGTCGTTGTGTTAAATAATATACGATAATTTATAGGTGAAAGTATTTATATTTTCTAATTTCTATAAATAAAAGCAGGTTTACGAATATTAATAACATACTCATTTTTTTATTATATATCAACCCGTTTTAAATACTAAGCAATTCATTTGGCATATGGTCAATTAATTAAATTTTGTTGAAACAATTGAATACACTTCTCGGATAACATGTTAGTTTCTACGGCCGATGATTTAACAAAGGTAATACATATTACTGGATTGTCATTTTAATTGCAAATGGAAGTAGAATTAGCTGGTAATCAACCTAAGGGCGAATCCAGGAGAGTGGGTAAAGGGGGTTATTACTTTCTTTCAAATCTCAAATTTAAAGATAGAACATTGTAGCAGGATTGAGGGCTTTGGCAAAGAAAACTCAAATTTTATTGATTCCCTACGTTTCGCTATTTAATTATAACTTTCTTAACAGTTCAATAATCTAATGAGCTAAAAGGTCATATTCTACGGAAATTATTTTGCTTAGAGATATTAAAAGAAAATACACTAAGATTTCATACCAAACGTTTACTCTTACTTAAGTAAAAGTTCTCGATTCAGCTACAATGATCTATACTTATTAAAATCATTTTCTTGAAATTCATTTTGTCGAAATTTAATTTGTCGAAAATCATTGTTGATTAGCATCAATATGAAAAATAATATGAAAAAAAGTATGAAAAATAATTATGTTAAAAAATAATAATGAAAATAATTATGATAAGATGAAATTTTTTTATTAAAATATGTTTGAAAACTGTTAAATGTAATGTAGTGTTCACTAAATCTTATCAGCAGCAGTAACCAATTAAGAGTTTTTCTAGGTTATATTTAGTGTAATTTTTGATTTTATAATTATTTAAAATGTCTTCATTGGATTTGCGATCCCTGAAATTTTTGAGCTGAAAAAATCCAGACTTACATTAAAAAAATAATAATAATGAAAAAAAGACATTTGTTTATCCAGGCTACGACATAAATTGGCAAGGAAAATAAAGTTTCGATATTTAGTGTTATTTTAATAATCAACATATTTTGGAATCTTGAATCGATACATTATTAGTGTATTATCATAATGTAATATGACTACTATGAAACCGGTGGCGGTAAAATCTGTGGCATGATATATGCAACCGGACTGAGGTTTGGAGGCAGTCTCGTCGCGTTCATGTCGAGAATGAGTTCTCTCGTCAGTGTCCCCTTGAATACGCACTTCCGTTTGTACAAGATCAGTGAACCTGGTCACGTCATGTAACAATTTTGAAATTTAACAAAACTTGAATTTGCAAAAAGTCGTGATCCCGTTTGAATATTTGCTTTGTCAAAATCTTAATATAAATTTTTTAATTGACCATTATAAATTTTTTTAGATATACACAAAGATGATTAATGGAGATCTCATCGAATTTATTGATGAAAGAAAAGCAAGGAAAACAATATATGAAGACTACGTTTATAGGAAAGATAAATCTTTTGGATAAAAAGATTGTTGGAAATGTATAATCCGTTATTGCAATTCCCGTCTTCATTCAATAGGAGCACATTCATGGTCCTAATCAAGATGTAATTCCAAGACGCCTAAAATCAAAAATAGTCAAGAAGGATTTATCTTCTGAAGATTCACCACGATTAATTATTGCAGAAACAATAGCGCATATCTTCAAAATATATATTCCTTCAATTCCAACTAGACCATGTTATACACAAATGATTTGTCGAAACAGAAGGAATATCAAGAACTATAATGATAATGGGTCTCAAAACACATCAGTGGTTCCTAACGGTTATCAACAAACAGTTAATGGACTTCGTTTTTTATTATTTGAAAATGATGAATTATTAATTTTTTTTAGAACAATCAAGTCTGTTTGGTGGAATTATGATGGACATGTGCACCGAGAACTTGTTCCTGATGGTCGCGCCATCGATAGTAATATTTATGCTAAACAATTACAGCGAGTTCATTCGCTACCCAGGATTGTTGAATCGCGGTAGAGTAATCCTACAGCATGACACTGCTCCAGGTCAAACATCACGAAGAGTTAAACAGAAAATTTAGGAACTGCAAGGCATGAGATAAAATCCTAACCAGTGTATAACCCGGACCTTACCCCTTCTGATTATCATCTGTTTCGGTCTTTTATACTTCTTACAGGGGAGATGCTTTGGTTCACAGGAAAAAGACAAAATTGGAATCACCGAATTTTCGCCTCCAAGACTAATGCATGGTATCGCCATGGGGTTGAGAAATTGGCAGAAAATTAGCCTCGAGCCATTGAAAATGATGAACTGTATGTCAAGGAATAATATAATCAGTGTCATAAAGATTTGTGTAAATATAATAGTTGCATAAAACATGAATAATGTTTGACTCAACCTAGTATATATTAGGGTGCTACAACACCTCACTTACATTTAAAGTTAATGTATGAATTGTATAGTAAATATTTTTTTGCTATTTTTAATTAATACAGAAATATGAATTCAAAGATGAATTTTAAATCGTCCATCCAACCAGTGTTTTCAGTAAGTTGGAGAGTCGTTTCTCCTCTGTATCTTCGCTTAAGAATTTCATATTTACTGGAAATTGACTCAATAAAAGCATAGTTTATAATGGGCTTGACCGAACACGTCGGGAAACAAGAATCAAGTAAATTACGAATAAACAGGTCACGTACATGGTGTTGGCACCCCCAATACTGAGATTTTTGTAATCCTTTCCTTGGAAATTCTCTCCGAATTTGATTGACAATCGCATTGTGTCGTCTTGTATTAACAGTGATCGTATCACACACATCTTCAACCACCTCATTCGGGTAATAATCAGTCATTTTCACTTTTGGGTTCCATTTCTTTAGACAGGTCTGTATCAGCGTTCCTGTGTTATGTCTTTACTTGAAGTACTTGGCATTCTACTTCTTTTAGATGTGTCACGACCCCTTTTGTAGCAACATTTTCAAGCGCTCTGAGCCCCC
>MQRK01207576.1:19160-30696 GCA_001938485.1 Girardia tigrina | reverse complement strand
TTGCGAGCCGTTTCTGCTGCTTTACGACCCAGTTTAAATTCGTACAAGAACATTGCTCGAATTTTAATTTTTTCCATTATTAATTTAGCACCGTAAATATTCTAAAAAATAACAGCAATGTGTTAATAATTGCTATAGGAATATATAGCTAAGCATAAGATTTCAAATAATATCTAACACTAACGCATTTAAACTTATCAAAGTAGATAAACAAAGTATAAAGCTCAAAAACTGCCATTATTTTTCGACGAACCTAATAATATATTTTAATATATACAAACTTTTATTAAAATATGTGGTTGTAACAAAATCAATGCAGGTTTTTGAACATAAACTTTTAACAAATGTAACACAGCACAGAATAAATTTTATTAATCGAAATAAAAACCGCATTACGTCGTAGCTTGAACTCGTAGAAGTAAATGTTGCGAAAATCACGTTTTGACATCTGCAATTTAAATTAAAATTATTAACAAAAGAAACAAGAAAAAAAAGAAAAAATATCCTTGAAAAGTATAAATTAAGGTTTTGAATGTCTTATAACATTATACATTACATAACATCATACCTGGTTTAATCGTATAACATTGCGGTAAATACAAAAAAATAAAAATCTGCATTCCTTTTAGCTTCACCAGAAACCTTACCTCTTATAATGAGAAATTCATAAGTGTAATCTTCACAGTTTGAAGAACATTCAGTCAAACAATATGATTTTCTTTGGTAATGACAATTGTTTTTTATAGTTTTTTAATTAACTTCGTAAAATAATTGTAAATCAATATACATTTGTAAATATGTTTAAAATAAACAATTTTGCAGTATGTGTTGTCCTTTATTTTTCAGAATAATTGAAAAATAATTTGAAATATCGATTTATATTCACTTAGAAAAATAAATCGAACAAATAAGAATGAATTCTGTTAGAGACTGTTGAGTATCGAGATGATTTCTCGCGATTGTCATTTGTATGAGTTCCGCGATCGTTTGAGAGACAATTGGTAGTGAGAAAGAGAGAGTGCGCTCTAGGACTGATGGTCGAGTGGTGGTCTTTCTAGTTTTGTGTAACCGGGCACAAAAAATCAATTTAAAAAAATTGATTATTTTTTGTTATCGATCTTTGCCGAATAATTTGACAATTAATTATATGCATTAACAATCTGGTGTCTATTGTGTTACTAATAAACATTACTCATCTCTTTATCGAATTATTCTATAACGTTAAAAGAAGAGGAAATTACACCCAATTTCTCTTCATTAATTTTTATCCACCCCGTCAGAAACAGAGATGCAAGATATAACTGGATTAAATTCTTCAAAGAGGATCAGGCAGACTCAGCGATTTACTCAGGTGACCAAGGTGACTCTTGGCTAATCAGCAAGTATTAAAACTCGTCGTATTAAAGACATCGGTACTACTGAAACATCATTGGTAGCTCCAGTATATCATTAACCCATTAAGTACTAATGTTTTCAATTGGAAAAATTAATTTTTTTAAAATAAATAAAAATTCATTTTTAGCGCAATTTCCATACTGACAATTGCGATTATTAATTGGTTATTTCTGTGTGGATGGATGGATGGATGTGTAGTTTTTGGCCTATATCTCGGCAACCAGACCACTCAGCGACTTGAAACATTTACCAATCGATTCCTGCAATAATTTAGAACAATATTGCCGAAGAAAGTTTTCAAAAATATCCTTTCGTTCGGTCACAAAATATTAATCATAGTCAAATACTGATATAAACGTTTTAATAATTAATAGACAACTATTAATTTCATATGGATTAATTAATTAATTTTAATTAATTTTATATGGACATTGTTTACTTGTAATAAATGATATAAACTGATATAAACGTTTTAATATTTGGGCACCGAATAACATAAGGAAATTGCGCTTAAATTGTCACTAGACTTTTTATTAACTTGTTTAAAGTATAGCCTTATTGTACCAATGCGCCTATATGTGAAAATTTTTATTAAGAACAGAAACATCTAGATTTAATTGGATTTTTTTATTTCTATTTTTAACATTACAGAAGAGTTATATTTCCAAACCACATCAACGAATTATTAAATAAAATTTTGTTCTCAATGGGTTAATAAAATAATATTGAAAATCATTAATAATATAATTATTGTTTTTTTTTATTTTTACCTCGTAACATTATAAAATGAAAACTAAATATAATTTACCAAAGCAAATTCCAATATCAAAATGAAAATAAAAAAAACAAAACAATAAATAAATAATAAATATTTTTCAGTTCCAATTTTGGAAATTATTGAATAAAATAGAAAAAAAGAAATTAATAAAAAAATACGAAAAAAATACAAAATATTATTGAGAATATCAATTTTTTTACAGTACGTTTAAAGCAGATATGGCTTCCAGCGAAATACTATAATCCATTGCGGATGATTAGCTAGGGAAATAACAATCTTCTGTGGAAAGATACCGAGTTGGGCTGGCGGTGAATATGGGGCCAATAAATTCCAAATGAATTTCTGAATTTCTCACTTTGCCGTAATGAGTTTTGGCGCTTCTTGGTTCATTATTCAATCAAGTGGATGGGATTAAAATAATTACTTTGGTAGGCCTACGGTCGAATGGAGGATAAAATTTGATACGTGGCGTTCATTTACTTTTTTATATAACGTAAAGGTATAACAAAAAAAGAAGAGAACTCTGAAGAATAATTCGAGTTTATAATTTGATTTATAAAAATTGCTTATTTGATGATTTTTTATTAACAGAAGAAATTTAATGAAACATTTTTTTTCTCCAAAGAAAATATTTATTAATCAATTGATCAATTTTGGATTAATTTTCTTTCGTTTTTTTTGTCAAGAAAAAAATTATTTAAAAATATAATTCCAATTGTATTTCAAGAAATGTAAATTAAAAAAATTAATTACTAATATTTATTAATATTTTTTGGAATTTATTATAATATAATCTGTATTAATAAGTCATATGTCTGAAAGAGGTTATCATTAAATAAGTGAGGAATGCACTTCAATGAGCAAATCTAGCTCAGAGTGTTCGCCTGTTATCCGAGGATAATGATAAGTATTCATAACAGGAATGTGGTTTTTTTTATATAATTTTAGTAATTTTATTTATCAAAAAATTACCCCCCCCCAGGCTCGTCCCCTAGATCCGCCATTGTCTCCGGCGGCACTTGTTGCAAATATCGACTGGAATAACCCAATTGTCGAATTTTCGGATTTTTGTTTAAACAAATACATTTGAGAAAATGTTCCTTTTACATTTGCATATATATTTTTTTCTTTTGATTTGTTGAACAAGAAGAAATTTTTCAACAAAATAAAATAATTTGATCGGAAATTCGATATCGTTGCGAAAGACAAATATTATTGACGAATCAATGATTTTATTTCAAGAAAACAAACGGTGAGACACAAAAAACTGTATTTGAGAAATCGATCGAACGATGATTAATATTAACACATTTGAATCAAAAAAAATACCAACACTCATAATATTTGACAAAGCCTTTCGAATTTCGATTCAGTAATTTTGTAATTAATATACAATCGAACTATTTTTTACATACTATCTATATAATTTTTTTATTTATTATTTATATCAACAAAAAATGAAAACGAAACAAAATATCACAGATTGTCATTCTAAGTTAAAGTTTTTGATCTTTAGATTGACTCTCAAAGGTTCGAAATTGAGATGTGAAGAAGTCCTGGATTTAATAAATAATAAAGATAATATATAGAAATAACAATAATATTTGAATACCAAACACTAAGGATACAAGGTCTTGGGATATAGTGGTAGTGTGATCCAATTTTTTGCCTTTTGCCATTACTTATATCTTCCTTAAATGGATAGACGTTGTCATGAAGAAAATATGTGTCCAGAATTTATTATTAGATTTTATTAGTCATTGTCTGTCCCTTGATAATGATTCATTGTTATTTATTGACCTTCATTGTCTCAGAAGACCACTGTAAAGTGCTTCTTTATTGTCCGTGTTAGGTACGGTAATATTAGTAGTCATGTGTAGCATATTAATATTTTTTTATTATACACAAATTTAAACAAATTTACGCTTCTTTTTCTGAACTAATAATCATTTTGAAAAGTTCTATTATTTAAATAATCTTTTATTTGTCCTTAAATATGATAATAATTTTACAACTTAAAATATTTTGTTTATCATTTTAGTCAAATTATTACATTTTTAACTTTAACATTTAATTAACTTGAACAACAATTCTTTCAAAAATTATATTTAATTTTAAATATATAATTTTTATAATATTTAACTCCAAACATTCACCAAGATTACAAATTTAATAAATTCAATACCATATTTAATTAAAAACCTTTTTTTAATATTTAAGGTATTTAAATTTAAAATACATTTAATTTTAACATCAAATTCAAATTATTTTTTTAATATTTAATTTGAAATCTTTTTTTTAATTAAATTATTTAAATTTCGATTTGCGAAATGAAAATGACGTAACTCACCATTAAACGTATTCTTTCGTGCTTCAGTATGAATATCCTCTCCATTATCTCCAGGATTTGTAGCTTACACTTGTCTGTTTCTTCCAGTACTCCTAAGTCTATTCGATTTCAGTTCGCGTTCGTGCGTCTCTTAATTTGCAAGATTCTCCTCTTTATAACATTTTTGTTTTCATCAAAGATTGTCTGGATTTTAACAACTACACCAAAGAAAGGTCGTCCTTCCCGCTGTTTGTCCTGGATATTCATTTATCTAGATTTGAATTTTAACGTTTTTAACATTTTGAAATGGACAGTACGTATTCCAAGTGTAGAATTAATTTCCTTGAAGATACAGTATCTTGGCAGACAACGTTTAGTCTACGCCTATCATCACAATTAAACTCAATTGAAGTTAAAAAAACGGCCAAGAAATTTGAAATGTCAATTATCTAACGGAAATAATTTAAATTTTATTTATATATGAATTAATTTATAAAGGCTTTGCAATCAAAAATTTTGAATACAAGAGAAGCATAAATCTGCAACAGTTAATAATTTAGTCTCAGCAAAACCTTTCCAGTCAAACCATATATGATTTATCTTGTTATTAATTATTACTTTGGTATCTAGACCATTTCTATGAATTAAATTTGATTTCCATAGAACTGCTCTCTCAAAAAATTGGTTAAGGTGGAGGGTTAAAGGTTATGAATTAAGATAAGGTTACTCTAATCACTCCAATTATACTTGCAAATTAAATTATATTATTAAAGTTCTCCCACTTATCAATAGTTAGGAACACGTATTTTAGGAGCATTTTCTGGCAACTAAACTTTAGGTGAATCATATTTCGATAAAAAACATCTGTTACTTTTGGAAAAACTCCTGACACATTATTTAATGAAAATTTGACTTGACAATGTAATTATTTGGCGCTTATTTGGAGATTGAACTTCATTTTTTAATAATGATTAAATATAGTGATATAGTCAAGATTAGTTGCCAAGAAAAAAAGGAAAGATAAATTTGGAGCTTTAAATAAATACTAGTAATTATAACATTGGACGTAGAATATTTGATATTTATATTTTGAAAATATATTTGTTACTTTTGTCTTAAATTGATCGAACAACTTCCAAACACATGTTCGAGAATCAGTTACCAAATGTGACCAACGCCAAGACCTTGTTCTTCCATAATGGATCTTCGATTGTGGAGCAGAAAAGTATTAGATTGACAGAACAGAAGAATAAATAAATTAGTAAATAAATAATTAAATAATTTCAAAATAAATAACAGAGAAATTATAATTCAAGTTGACTTTTTAATGTTATTTTCGGTTTTTAAATTAATTATTCGAACAATCAATTGCGCCTTTCGAGTGAGATTGCAGTTTTTGTATGTGTGGTGACTGTTAGTGTGTGCGTGTGTTTCTTATAGTATGTGTGTATGAATGTATTATTTTGAAATTGTTAGATTTAAATAATGTGTTCGTGTCTGTGTATTTGCGTTTGTGAGTGTGTAATGATTAATTTGTGGAAAAAATTGTAATTAATTTTTGTTGTTTGAATTAATAAAGCAGTTGAAGTTAATATTATCGTTTTATTTTTGAAGAATATAAGACGTTATTAAAGCTCCAATATATGAAATTGAATCATTTCATAGAAATACAAATTTAAGTATGTACTTTATCATATTCGATTAATTAATAAAAAAACTACTATTTTTATAACAGAATACGCTAAAAGTAAAAACTGATGTTGCAAATTGAGAAAAATGGTATTTCTAAAGACGTATTGAAAATGGCGATTATGGTTCAGTCGCTCTATTTCTATGGAAAGATACTGCAATTGTATTGTTTTTATTGCTTTTTTTAGAAAAATTGAATTGAGAAATTTTAACAAATTGACGCAATTCGATGGGAAAATCGAATTAATTGTATTAAATTAATTAAAAACAAAACCATGATTGCAAAGGATTCAGAGATAAAAGTGATAAAAGGAAAAGTCCAGTAGCCAGATTGACTATTATTAAAATTTTATAATATACATTTATTTAACGGTAATGAATCTTAGATTAAATTTTAGTTCTTTGAATGTATAAAATTCCTATTTGAATTATCTTCATCAAATCATTTTTTAAAGCAAATAATAAATCTAATGTGAAAGAAAAATTATTGCCTTCAATTATATCAATATCACTTATTTATTTGAAAATGACGCATCATGTTTAAAACAAATAAATCTCACAGCTGAAAATTGGTTGTCAAATTAGAAAATATAACAGATTTATTTTGAGTCGTTAGACATATTTATTTTAACAGAACATTTCTCATTGTGACACCGCAAATATTATTAGTATTTATATTTTATAACTTCTAATTCAACTGGATTTGTAAATTTGTTTCACTAATCTTTACTCCACATCAGTTAAGTCTGCTCTCGTAAATAACATCATAACACTTTTGAGTCAAGTTATAATGACAATATCTGATGAATATATTTATATTATTTATTTTGTTGAATTTATTTTAAGTAACATTTATAAACGTGGTAACATCAAAGACTAATTAATAATGTATGAGATTTAAATTTTTATTCAAAAGAAGTACATTTGTAAATCAAAATTATGGCATTTCTTTAAGCGCTTGACTATTTCGTTACACATTTTTGTGATATGTTGTGTGTGATATCTGACGCTAAAAACGCAATTTCATTAAGTGAAATAATGCAAGCCCTGTGGGGAAGAGATCACGATGCAAGAGGTGACCTCATTTCTTAGTAAAAGAAACCCACTAATTATTAAAAAACATGCTTTTTTCCAAGATAGTTAAACGATGGCATATGTGCGTTGAGAATGGTGGAGGATACTTGATAAAGAAGCTTGTTACCATAGCCTCTATTTAGTACTCTTTTTAGTAGAGTAGTCTAAGGACTTTTTGATATCACTACGTGCATTATAAACACTAAATAGCAGAAAGCCATTGTATTCAAACTTTTATTACACTTTACCAGTTTCGCCTGTAAGGGCATCATCAAGTTTAAGACAATATATAAACAAAGGTTTGTCAGAAAATAATTAATTAATTATTTCCAATTAATTTAAACTGCTAGCAATTCTAGTGACAAGGTGAATTCAAGTGACGATTTGTCTATTTAATGAACAAGGATTCACACTTGCAACATTTGTATTGATAAATGAGATCAGGCGTCACACTCGACTGATGTATTAGACAAATAATTATCACATTTATTGGAACTAAAAATTATTCTAACTTTGGATACGGTTAGTGTTCGCTCTCTAATGAACTTTTTAAATTCTTAAGCACCATCAAGGAAAGAAATTTTGAGATTTAATTTAATTAAATTATAATTGGTAAGTAATTTAAAAATAAATAGAATCAATATTGTTTTATTATGTTATTTAAGTATTTTCTAATATATCCATTATTTGATACTATCATTTATATATTTCTAAAAAAATATAAATTGTGGCGCTTCGATTTTCCTTGAATAATTAAATCATTTAAATTTTACAAATTTTAATAATGTAAATAACATTCAATTTTTTTACTATTTTACTAAAAAAATATTAATCAACTAATTTATTCGAAGCACATTTTCCTATAAAAAAATTAATCAGAAATGCTTAAATTAGTTGGACATAAAAAATTTTAAATCAAAAAAATAATTAAATCAACGTAAATAAAATTCAAATAAAAAAAACGTTTTTTTTTGTTTGAATAAGCAGAATTACCGAAAATGTCGAAGTCAAAAACTGTAGAACAACGAGGGATATCAATTACAAACGAATATTTTTATTTCACTAAATTTTGTAGTAGGGGTTTTTTTCATTTTTTGTTTCCCTCACACGAGAAGTGTGATCGAGCCCACTACATAAATAAAAGGAATCATGTTGTGAAGAAGATTGATTATTGGATATTAATTTTTATGGATTTATGTATAATGTATTAACTGAAGATTGTTCTCATCATAATGTCCAACTTCAAGTAAATGAAAAAAGTATTAAATAGCTTTTACAAAAAAGGAACTAGTAAATAAAAAATAATTTTATACCCATTCTTTATGCTAGCAAAATTCTATTTGGTCAAGAGAATATTTTTGTCATCATTTATAGAAGGGAAAATTACTATTGCATTTACTTTGTTATTTTTATATTTTTGTATAATATAAACTACTTATAATTTATAAGTAGATCTTTTAATATTAATATTGTTCAGGAACTCTGATTAGTCCGTTTTGACCATGTTGTTATTAACTTGTTATCCCATTTTGGGACGTTAGAAAGTTTTTTTTGTTGAAATTTTCACATTATCATTTATTGTCATCGAAAATGGGAAAGTGTGCAAAATTCAGAGAAAATTGATTCAGTAAAAAGTCTTCAAAAATAGGTTTCTAAATTTGATAAATAATATATCATTTGGGAATATAGATTAATCAAAAGAAGTGATTAATAATTATAACAGTTAAAAATAAAGAAAATTGTCTCTTTCCTTTCAAAATCACCACTACTTCTTATCCCTCAAATGTATATGGGTTGAAAGGTCAAGAATTGAAAATGTACATGGATTGAAACGTCCTACAACTTCTTGTAATATATATTAACATGAAGTTAAAAATACTTTTCAAAACCCGCATTAAATAAAAAGAGAATTGAAAAAAATATATCTGATAAATGACAACAATAACCGTCGAATGTATATTATTTTTAATTTCAGAATATTTATAAAATGACCTATGAAAACAATAAATAGATTAGAAAACTATTAATCAAATTCTGTCAAACAATTTAAAAAAAATATTTTTAAAGAATTTTTTCATGAAATTTCGAGATTGAATCTCAAAATTAATTTAATAATTCAATACTCAATTTTAACATTTCATTTTTCAAATAATATTTACAACGGTTTAATATTTTACTTCAGATAATTTAAAAAAGAAACGATAAATTTGAATAATGTCGGTCCTACCGTTGAGTCGTTCTCATTGGAGAGTAAACATGTCAAAATACAAAAGTAGAGAACAAAAATTTGAATTATTTAGAATTGATATTTTGTTAAAGTATTTTTTAAAAAATCAACATTAGACAAGTTTTGATCTCAATCTTTGATCATCTTCATCTACTTTATTTGTGTTGTAATTCATTTTGTTTTATTGTTATCTTGTGTGAATAATTCGTTTCATTTTTATAATATAAATAGTAACATTTTTTTTAAATCAATATTAAAGTTTAACTTTATTGATAAAACGAAGTCCGGATAAAAATCTTCTTTTAATAACCAAAGTCATCCATTTAAAAATATATTTTAAGACAATATATTTCGACGGATCTACCGTCATCTTCATGTCACTAATTAATAATCAATTCACCTGTATATAAATACAAAAATGATGATTATGTAATCGATTGCATGAAATCATGCTAATCAAATATTCTCAATAAGCTGGTTGAAACTGCCAATTGAACATTGATTTTAGGGCAACATGACCTAATTAACAATGCTTCACACGACCCACTTTCTCAATAACTGTCAAAATGCTTACATAGAATTTTGAAATTACCAAAATTAACATCACATTTACATTTTTTCCTATGTTCTGCAATATTACTCTTACTCTCTTTTCGACCATGTTCTTGAATTCGTTTACAGAGATGACAGGTAGTCTCTCCAATGTATGTAGCATCGCACCCATTACATTTATATCCATAAACAATATCAGAACAAAGCGTTAAAGGTGTAATACATTTAGTACTGAACATATTTTGAATTTTATGAGATCATGATATAATTTTTAAATTTAATTCATTGTTAGTTGCTTTTAACAATACATTTTTAAAGTTTTTAAATCCTTCAGAATAAGGTACAATTAAACAATATTTAGGCATATTATTCATATCTAATAATCCTTCGATTTATTTCTTAGATCCATCAGGAGAAGCCAAACTTTGATTTTTCGAAAAATCTTTCAAAAGTATTTTATTTACTGTTTCCTTTATTAATTTTTCTAGAAAAGATTTAGAATAGTCATTCTTATTTAATAACGAACTTAGTTTATTAACACTTTCTACAGATTTAACAAAAGTGGAAGACAACGATTAAACCTTTAATCACGTTTCTTTTATACTTATGTTCACAAAAACTATCCGGTGAAGTATATAAACCTGTATCAGTTTGCTTCCTATAAATTCCAGTTTCGTAACCAAGAGATTTTCTTTCAACCAAAAGATCCAGAAAAGGTAAGACTCCATTCTTTTCATTTTCAACTGTAAAAGTAACATTTGAATGTAACGAATTCATAAAATTTAAAAATGGAAGTACATCAGCCTGATTTTTAAAACCAGGAATATATCATCAACGTATCGTTTATATACTAAAGGTTGATTTCCATCAAACAGTTTAATTTTATTTTCAATCTTTGAAAGAAAAACAGAAGCTAACGTTGGTGCTAACGGTGAACCCATAGCAACCCCATCAGTTTGCTTATACCAATCATTATTAAAAAGAAAATGAACATTTGATGTTGCAAAGCTTAATAACTCTCGAAACCCAACCTCATCGATAATATGATGTTCTGAATGATTATTTTTCCATAGATCACAACACAAATTCAAAGTTTCAACCAAAGGAACATTTGTAAATAAACTAGATATGTCAAAAGAAACCATAAATTCACCCTCATTCTGTACTTTATAAGTAGAAATGAAATCAACAAATTCAAAACTATCACGACACAAAAATTCAGATGATAATAGAGGTTTTAATTTTGAATCTAGATATTTCGCTACCATATATTGAGACGTTCTAATCATCGATAAAACGGGTCTTAAAGGTATTCCATTTTTATGTACCTCGGAAGTCCATATAATTTGGCTGGTTGAGAACCAATTGGATGTAAACATTTTACAAGATTATCACAAATATGACCCTGTTTATTAAGATTTGATAATAAAGAAGTAAGAAATTCATCATCTTTTATCGGAGGAAGTTTACCATTTTTACGAAATTTATTAAT
>MQRK01207576.1:0-11220 GCA_001938485.1 Girardia tigrina | reverse complement strand
GTCCAATAGTTGTATTAAAAAAGCTTTGATCAAATTATATTTTCGAAATACTAAACTTGCGTTCACAAGACTCAATAATATATATATATATATATATATATATATATATATATATGTATTAAATTATTTATAAATTTATTGTAAAAAAAGTTTTCTTTGTAACTTATTTTAAGAAAAGAATATGTTGATTTATATCTGGAAGATGAAAACTATTCGCGTCGTTAATTTTTTTGTTTATATATTGATTATTAAATTTTGTTTCATTCAAAAAATAATTTCTGTATTTGATAACTTGTTTCATGTATTTTTTGTTGAAAATTGATAAAAAATTTATTTAATATTTTTATATCTGCAAAATTCCAAAAAAAATTTGTAAAAGTTGTTTTAACAATGAAAAAGTTAAATTAATAAAATTTAAATTCTTTTTCACATTTATGTTCAAATGGATGGCAGGTGTCACTCGTTGGTGAATTATACATTGGAGGGCATTAGCCCTACAACAATGTCTTTAAGAAGTTGTTGATGTCTCGTGATTTATTCATTAATTTTAGCTATTATTTATGATTATTTCAAATTTTCTTCGTCTGATAGGAATTGATACCTTTTGAAGGGTATTTTATCACTCAAAAATTTCACTTTAATATCTAAGTTTCGTTATTTATATTCGTATATATTTGTTTCTTTTTTGAGTCAGCCTCTTTGTAAAAGCGTCAATTAAATGATTTTAGACCTTTTATAATTACGGGCTTTTGTAGAACCTTCGATCGCAACAAAATAATCGTCAATTTTCAAAAAAATTCATAAATAAAATTCACTCCAGAATATTGGAGCAAAAAGTTATTTTAATTTTTCAAATTTACATTGTACACAAAAACGTAAAATAAAAAATAACCTATATTGACACTCAATATAAAAGTAACCTAAAGTTCAGATAAGGTGAACCTGAGGCAAAATAACAAATCCGGGAGTGGAAATGATATTTAATTACAAAAAGAAAAGCTATAACGAATAACGCATACCAGTCAATAACCGGATAATAATTCTTTTGTCTTTTAATTTGAAAGAGGAAGTCGGACTTGACTAATTTTATTCGTCGTTTATTGAGATTGTCTTCTTGGGAACGTTATTGCATAAGGCAGTTTTTTTAATAAAGAAAACGACAGAAAACTTCAATTCTTCAAGAATTTCTTTGTCGAGTTCTTGGGACGTGAAGAACGATTTGCCGTCGGTGGTGAAATGGAGAGAGACTTGTTTGGCGTTGTTGGAGAGATGATTGAGGATGTCGATACGGTTGCGTTCGGTGAGTTTTTGGTTGGAGCTGATCTCAAGTATAATGGTTCAATAGAATATTGTTCGACAATTCTTTAATCAGATTCTTTTTTTCTTTTGAAAGATTTGTTGAAACGATTTGATAAAATTGGTATTTTTTATATGGTAAAGTCGTCGATAAAGTTTAGGTACAAATTTTCTTTTTTGAAAAAAAATTAGAAGTTAAAATTCAACAATAAGATTCAACAAATTCAGCAGTGATATAACTTTCACGGTAAATAATTAATTTTTTTTTAATTTAATAAATCAATATTTATTATTGATTCCATTATTAAATTATTAAAATATCGGGAGATATTACACTCAACATTATAAAACATTCAAGTTTTTAATAAACATTTTAATACGATTGATTGTCTTTGGAGAAGGAGAATATTTGAATATGTAAAAATATCAGCACATAAATATAAATTTATTAAATTTTGGGATCTACAGGGAAACAGATTTCGAAACTTTAACTTTCCTTCTCACTTTAACAAATATTTGTTTTCTATAAAGAGAAAGGAAAAGATACATTAAGGATAAATATAAACTATAATTATCGGCTAAAAATCAAAATCAAATTGTATGAACTCATATAACCAGAAATATAGCTACAAACAATTAACATAAATATTGAAAAAATATAAATAATAATAGAAAATTATTTCCAAAATTTGTTTCTGGAATAATAAAAAACCAGAAAGCAAAAAATCAATATTATAGATATTATTAAATATCTTATAAATCTATAAAGAAAAATATATTATAACAGAATTTTTTTATATTATTTTCTACCAAAAAAACGAATATCACTTTTGTTTTGATAATGTATAAAATTGATTTTCTTTAATGTAAAACATTGATTTTAATTTCACTGAACAGAAGAAGAAAATATTGAGACTGAAGATAGAGAGGATAAAACGTTGTCGGTAAGAGGCAGATCGGTTCAGTCTTCTGTGTCATTAAATGTTGCGTGAAATTAATTAAAATTAAATTTGTCATAATTGAATGAATTTAAATTATTTTAATTTAAAAACAGAGAAATAATGAGAAAGATACAGATTGAAATTTTTAAATATATATTTCAATAATGCATAATTTAATTATTTAATATATTATACAGTTTCTTTAAAGTTCCAGCTTCAAACTTAAACAACTTTTGATTAAGAAATGATAGAAAAAGCATTTTAAGTGTTAGTTTATTTCAAATATTAGATCAAGTACGAAATGTATAGAACTAAATTCAAATTTAATTGATAATTTACCAATACAAATATTAATGTCATTCATCAATGTATGCACCTATATTATTGATATTTTACCATTTAGGCAGCAGATTGTTGGAGTCATTTGAATAAAAGATTTGGCGGGTGAGAATATATAAATTTCTGAAAGGTCATTTTTACGGCATCTTCAGAATTGATTTTTTTCTTATCACAAATTTGTTCAAGTTGAGAAAGAAATGGTAGTCAGTTGATTTTAAGTGCTGTTTGTGGCTCTATATTGTCATTGAACAAGATGAGTGTTGAACTTTTTATCAGAAGCGGCTGTTTTTCTTTGAGATTTTTCATCAAATCTTCCAATTGGATGCAGTAGGCATCTGCTGTGATCGATAAAAAAGTTTCATGAAGTCATAAACCTCCCCCGACTGTTACGGATAACTGTGTATTACAAATAATACTCAGCATTGGCACACAGGGTAGTGAATCATAGACTCTGTATCGGGTAGAAACAATTTAACAAATATAAAGTATTCTGGTCCTTTCCCACGGCTTCAGATACAAGAGTGCGAGCGTTCAATGCACGGGCACGCTTCGGCTTCCCTCTGGGAAATGACTAGTCATGTTCCTTCGTTCCGTGATTCTGGAGACTTCTGGCTGTATAAACATACTTAGTGCAACGGGGAAATAGGCAAACAAACATTCCCCTACCCCTTACATTATCCAGCCGAAAATTCAATACCACACTAGGGATTACTCTTGAATAGTCCTCCTCAGTTACATCTACAGACACTGGTATATCATGTTCCGCATTCAAGTTAAAAGGTCCAGTACGTCTATCTGTTTCTTCTCTTTGTACTACTTGGATGTTCGTAGTACTATCACCTTGGATTCGATGATCAATTAATAAATTCAGCTTTTTTCATATGCAAATCTGTTCACTTGAAATTCAGTGCCTTGCTTATCGATCAGGATGACACCATCCCCGAATCCTTTCAGTATAGCTGATCGTAGAGCGGTAGTTTGAGCGCGGCAGCCACGTCCAGAGTTCTTCAACTCCTATTTTGTTCTCGATTTATTTTTATCGAAATTTTTATCACTTGCATTTATTATCCAATCACCAAATTTGGCCCTAAAGAGGACCATATTTCCTTTGCAAATTTCTGCATTCTCAGCTGAATCTCCCGGTAGCAACAGTACCACTCCCATCTGCTGCAATAAGGATGCTGTGATTTGTTTTTCATCTTCGGATTTCGATTCGGGAATTGATAGAGATATTAGAAATTCTTGAGGTTTTCTTTAATTTCGATTTTAATGTCGTTCGAGCCGACTTTTCCGATATCAAATAAGAAGCAGTGTTCGAGCACTCTGAAAATTGAGAAATCTCTTGTCGAACATCGTCGCAATATTCGTCTGTTTAATGTTCGTCTTTTTTACTTTAGATTTCTTTAAAATTCTCCGCTTCGATTTCGATGGATACGATCCAGCTTTCATTTATTTATATTTAACTAACGATAAGAAATCGATATTCGAATAACTTTAATTGGTTATCAAAATTTCTATATAAAATAATGCATTTAAACAAAACCAATAAATACATGTGATTTTATTTTGACATTTTTATTTAGAAAAAGTCAAATTAATTATTACATAACATTTCTTAACTTTTAAATTTTTTAATTTAATTTTTTTATATTCTCAAACAATAGCCGTTTTGATCATTTCATCGAAGACCAAGTTGAATAAAATAGGTCCCATCACCCTTCCCTGCCTAACACTTTTTTCCATGGGATAATTACTATTTCCTACATGAATTCATATTGAATTACACCTGCGGCAGACCACGAAACACTCACCATCAGTTTCTTTAGATGGCTATTGTGCTATGGACTGTGTTTTGGTGTTTCATTTATCTCAACTCAGTTTGCTGAACGTTTGTGATTATTATATTGAATCTTTTTTTCATTACATTCGATTCAATACGTGATCAGATTTATAACGAGAAAGCATAATCAAGCAAGTATATAAACGCTTTTGTTTCTACCTTTTCATTAAACTCAACTTATCAAACTTTATCACTTGTCCAGTCTTAGCAATGGGAATCAATATTGTTCTGATTCTGATGTTCCATGTAGGAACTCCTATTTCACAGTAGTTTGAATTTCTGCTTTTTCCACTTTTAATGCTTTGATTAATAAGACAAGTGTAGTGACCACTTTTAATTAAATAAAAAATCTAATAAAAATCATTATTAACATAAAAATACTAATATTATTATTTATATCCAAATCACAAAATTATTATTTATTCAAAATCTCTTTTGTAAGTTGGTATTTACCTTAATCCTTGTTCTTTCTCCTCAAATTCAAAGGAAATTTCATTAAAAGAAGTTTAAAAAAAACGATCAGAAAAGAGAATTATATAAATTCGTATAAATTTTCTTATTTGATTTATCATTAAATAAAATAAGCTATTTATTATTTACATTAACACAACAAATATAATTTGAAGTAAATTTAAAATAATCTAAAAAAATGAAAATTTCAACAGAATCTTTAGTGGAAATAGATTTTACCATCAAAAGACCTGGGGCAAATTATGCATAAAATAAATAAATAAATAAATATACCTTAGACAAACAATGCACCAATTATTTAATGATATTTGTTGATTTGCTTCTTCTTCCTGATGTGAAACTGTCTCTTTTTTCCCAGAAATCACGTTTTAAGTGTTAACAGCTTCATCTTTCTCAGCGAAAAAAATTGTTTTTTATGTTATCCGGAAACTTTGGTCTAGTTTTGGAATTTAAACAAGCAATTTGAGAGCAGGTTAATTTGAGATTTTATTTTTTTTAATTAGATTTTCACATATTCGAAGAAAATTAAAATTATATTTTCTTTCTTGGCGAAAATTGTTTTTAAAATATTATTTTGATAATTATTTAAACAGCTTTTTTGAAACGGGAAATTATATTTTTAGATTACTGTTTTTTTATATACATTTATAATGAAAGGAAAGGTTCTTTTCTATGAAATGTTTTGAAAAATAAAAATTGATTTCACAAATAGAGCATATTTAGTGTAATTAAAATAAAGAGAATAATTACTATTTATATAGTTGAAAAACTATTTTTTAATGTGCCTCAAAAACTCTTGAGTCACTTGATAATGACGTCTGGTGGTGCTGCGATCTCTATAATGCGTTCATTTCATAATTTTTGTGAATCATTATTATTAGTTTATTTTTATTATTAATGTTAAAGTTAATTTCTTTTGTTAAAAATTTCTGTTGTTTCGTATGGTATTGTGGAATGAAAATGGTGTGTTCTTATTTCTAAGAGTGTATAACATGGAGGTAAACTCTAAAATTAATGATACATCCATTTTTAGTTGTTTACTTTTTATTTCTGTGGAGTTTATTACAAAAAAACATTTATGATAAAATGAATTAATAACTGAAAAAATATTTTGTAAAGTCGTTGTTTTACTTCATGTAATGTTGACACATGTTTGAAAAATGATATATACATTTTGATTCGATTGACTTCGTTCATTTTTAGCTCTATTCTAATGTCTGATAAAAATAATCCATATGCCAAAACGTCGTTGCATGTCAATTAAAAAATATCTGATGGTGTTATATGCGTATCGAAATTTTTTTACAATGATTAATTATTACAGTGAAATCAAAGTGGCCGATCGAAAGGCCCCGGGGATTCTCTTGATCCAGAAAGGCTCAGTTCCGGTTAATTACGACGGGGACGCACAATTCCACTCAAATCCCCCCACAGTTAATTTGCCTTTAAAACATTCTTTCAGTATTAAATCGATTCTTACGATTCGTTACACATTTCTTATCACTAATAATAATTAAAACGGACGAAATATATAATTCTGGATCGTTCCTTCCACAAATCAACAACAAAATCCGTTGAATAATAGTAATAATAGCGCTGGAAATAATTTGATTTGAGCGATTTATCAAAATTTTTTCAGAATATCGATGCAGAAGATCGATAATTTCAATGAAAAGAATTAATACATTCGCTTTTATTTGATTGTAAATTCCATAGTAAAAATCATAATCTAGAAATAAATACAAAATCACAATACAAACATAAATTGAAATCTTACTTAAAAAAAGCTTGTAAAAATTAATAGTATTATTATATATTAAATATAATTTCTGATCATATACACATACATTACCAATGTCAAAGCATAAATAATACACACACAATTTTACGTGTGATTTGACTTCTTTATGTGAGTAATGCATGAGTATAGTGTGTGTATATGGTCAGAAATTATTAAGTGGTGTCCATTTATTAATATCAAAAATCCATTCGATAATAAAAAACTTGAATTTTTACGCTAACGTTTTTTGTTTTTTATAATCTAATTGCAGGTAAATATTTTTTTGATATCTATTAAATTAAATACAATAAATAATAATTTTTTTTCAACATTTGTTAATTTAAATATAATAAATTTTAAAGAAAAATTGAAATATAGAATTTTATTTTCCAGTCATTAATATTATGTATTCATTTCTTAAGAAAAATTTATATTGAAATTAAGGAAATAAACAATTTTAAAAATAAAAAGTTAGATTTTTTCTACATTTTTCCATTAAATTATTTAAATTATGCTTTATATTTATAATTATGAGATTAATAAAATTTTGAAATAATTTTTTAGTGTAGAACTTTTTTTAATTTAAAAAAAATAATTCAATTTTTAAAAAATAGATTTATTTTTATTAATTTTTTAATAAAATTAAATGTATTTTTTTACTTATGCAATTATTAAAAGAAAATTTTTTTGAAAATAATATGATTTTTGTAATTTTAAATTAAATAATTAAAATATTTGATTAAAAAATTGATTAAATACTTTGAATAATTGAAAAATTTATGAAAAAACATACAAAAATTTATATTGTTAAATAGACATTATATTAACAAATGGTCCTATTATTATGTGTGTATGTTGTGTGTAGGTATGTATGTATGTATGTTAAGGGGCAGGAAATATTATTTCATATATTTTCTATTCTCAAAGGGATATTTTATTATCAAATGGACATTTGAGTACGTATGTTTTTTAAATTAACATTTTAATTTTCTTTTTGTTTCATTTTTAGACATGGATTTATTATGAAATGGATTCATGTTATAATTAAATGGACCTCACTGTATTTTATATATAAGAATACTAATAAGTTTTACACATTTTTTTTCATTCGGTTATAACCAAAGTTGAGTTAATAGATGGACTATTTAATATATGATGGATTATTTAATGTTTTCGATTTTTTGGTAAGTTTAATATTACTATTATTATCAATTTTTTAGAGTCTAGACTGACAAAAAATGAGGGTATCCTGAATACGACCAAAACAAAAGGTATGAATACTCTCAAATTTTGCTAGATACCAAAGTATCAAGTGGATATTCCTATTTGTGATCGTATTATCGTTATATTCGGTCGTTTTTTGTAGACTGCATAATGTGAAAATAGTATTTTTGATTAATAAATATGTTATTTTTGTGTTATTTATTAAAAAATTATTATTTTAAGATTTTTTGAAAGATTAATAGTTAAAAAAAATTAACTAGACTCTAAACCGAATGACAGAACTGAATTTGCCTATTTTTAATGATGACCATGATCACTGTCATATTTCTTCCCCGATATATATATATATATATATATATATAAAGATATTGGTGATATGTAACTGCAAAGGTTATAAGCATTTGCAAAACAATTATGTGTGTTAATCTCCCTAATATAAGGGTTATAATCATTTGCAATGGTTATTTCTAATTGAGAAAAGTGATAATAATATAATTGCACAGAAGGGAATTTATTTCTGTTTTTAAGTCACTTAAGGTATTTTTGATTTATTTGAATACAAATTAATGTATATTTAAATGATTTACTTATTTATACATATTCTTCTTTTAGTTTTTATAAATTTTTAAAAATTGATTGTAACCAAGTGCAAAAAGGTTATAATAAAATGAAAATAGATGTACAAGCTATTTTTAAAATAAGATGTCAATTTATGTTTGTATTGTGATTAGGTATTCACATTTTCAGATTATGATTTTTACTTTGGAATTGACAATTAACTGTCGAAAACTTACTATTAACAGAAAGCTAGTGTAATTTTAAAAATCCACCGTGCTTCTTTGACAGAAACAATATCATTTCTTCCATCATAATCCAACCAGAAATTTGCAGCACGCTTCGGTTAAAATCGATAGATTGTTTTGATAAATCCAATAAAATTTGCGATTTTTAATCCCCACAAGTGAAGTATAATTAATCTTGAATCTATTTTCCTGGAGCAGCAGTAGGAACCACTGGCAAATCGGATTTATTCAAAAATAATAGAAAATCGCACTAATTAATCAAAAATATTTAATAATCAATCGATTGAAATTTAATCTAATGTCGACAACGATTTACAAATGTCAGTCATGCAAATCGATGAATCAAACGAGTGACAGTGTGCACATTAAACTATCGACAGTGATTATTGGCGTGATTATAGCTAGATACAATGTAATGACGATTATGAATTTGGTGTCTCAACCGAAAGGATCAATAAATTTTAGAGCGCAAATTACTTCTTTATCGCCCACTGAAATCGAATATTTACCGTTCGATGCCACTGTAATTTTGGCAGATAAAACCAATTCAATAAAATGCGCTAATCATAGATTTGTACTAGAAAATTTTTTTAAAAAATAAAAATTGGATCAGTTTTTATTTTAAAAGAGGTACCGATATTTTCTTCATTGGGAAAGAAATGTTATATGAATATTGCACTATTGAAATCATTTGTCCTTCTGATGTTGATTATGTTGAAATTTATCAAATTGTGATTAAAAATTGGACACGAGTGATCTAATAAGCCCAAAGACTGTGATCGTCGTGATCGGGAACAGGAACGATGTGCACGAATTTGATCAAAACAAATAATGTGAACTTCCTTTTTGAAAAGGGGAATACTTATCAGTTCAAGATTTATTCCCATTTTTAACTCTAGAAGAATAAAATTTGAATAATGTATAATAAGGATTATATTTAAAAAGAACAATTAAAAAGAAAGAATTTCGATCCCAATACAAATAGGAAAAGGTACAAAAAAAGTCTCTTATATAGCTATTATAATGAAACTAACCGTAACTCTTGTTGAAAGTTTCTAAGAATTCATATGAAACCAGCTATATAACTGAAGGAATAGTTTGTAAATAGGTGTGAAATGTGAAGGTATAATTTACTTGTATTACTTGTAGTTCTGTATTTAGTCATTGGAAATGGATTCTTTGAATAGATAACCTAAAACAATAGGATTTTATCGTTTGGTTGAGGACTTGAATTCGATTGTTGCAGTAAGTTCTTGAAAAATATCGTATTTTAAAATTATTTTGTTAGACGAATTCAGTATAATCAATTTCTATCAATCAATCGATGCCTAACATATTTATGTATATTATTTCTTTATTTATTTTTTAAAATATGTTTTTGGTGTTCGATATTAAACATTTCTCAAAAGCTTTTAAAAAATATATTTTAATCAAAAGTATTAAATAAATCATAACAATATTATGAAATCATTTCGTAAATCAAATACGTGAATCAATGAACTAAATTGTCATCTAAAATTACCTTACTCAGGGAGAGCTAGAGTTAGAACTATATCGAAACCTCGTTGGGTCAACATTTGGGATTTTTGTCAATTAATAAATCACAAAAGTATTTCTCAATTAAATGAAAAACACTTTTGAGTATTAAAGAAAATCTAGGTTATTCATTCTAATATCATATGCCTCAAGCCTGAAATATTGTCGAACATGATTATTCTAGTAGAAACAGTTTGAGTTTTATAGATATTAAATTTTTTTAATATGTACATAGTTTTGTGATTCGCATGAATTAAAAGTTATAAATTATAAAAAATTCTGACAGAAATATATATAATATTTGTCTAAAAAGTGTGTTTGGTTGTTTGTCGGTCACGCTTTACAATGTGTATTTGCAGAAAAAAACGAGAGTGAATCAATTTAAGGACGTGGTCAATCTGGATAGCCCGCATCAATACAATTTTGTCGGTGTAGCACCTTTGCCGAAAGACACCCGGAAGCCGATGAAATCGATCAAAAATCGTTTAAGTCGTTAATTGATTAAATTAACCTTGATTTCGAATAATGACGATTTTGATTCCTACAAGGAATGTCGTGAAATTTTTTATAAAAATACTAATAAAATACTAACTTATGTGATAAATGACGATTTCTATAACTTTTTTTACTATTTATATTTCTAAAAATCAATTTAGGTTAAATTTGCAAAATTTTGTTATCATCTGATTCACGGTTTGTCGGTCAAGCTCAATGTTTACTATGATCAAAGTATTATGATTAAATTGAGATCACTCTGAATAGTCCGCATCGAGACGGTTCTGTCTCTGCATCGCCTTTGCCGAAAGGCTCCGGGAGCTGATTTAACTGACTGACTGTTAAATCAATACAGAATTGGAAACAATAAATAATAAATTATAATACAGGGTGCGGCAGCTATTTGAGAACACGTAATATAGACACCATATCTTTTTGTGTGTTATAATTACATAATTTTATTTTTGCTGGTAGACATGGCAGAAGCTACTCTTA
>MQRK01207572.1:295-16172 GCA_001938485.1 Girardia tigrina | reverse complement strand
TCGCCAATTCTCATCTTAAAGTACTTGTAGTACCGCTCTTTGATGAGTGGGGTAATCTGCATCCTCATATCAGTAAATACATATTCTCCACAAATATAGCAGAAGTGGTTAGGATCATTCAAACATCGTCTTCTTTGCGACATTTCCTAGGAATAAAAAAATAAAATATTCAAATTTCCCTGCAATACAATAGTAATCATAGTAATAATAATAACTAACTAACTAACATATACTTAAATCGATTCTTAATATTAATTATTATTTATTGTTGTCATTATAAAACCATAGATATGACAGTGCTTTTTTAATTGAAGTCAGGATTTCCATAGACATCCTGAAGATATGTGAGGTCTATGGAGTTTTCAAAAAGCTAATGAAACTTGAACTGTGACTAATCTAAAAATCTGGACGTGATGGAGGAAAATGGCTAGTATATTTGAAATCAGCATCAAAAACAACATAGAAGTAGCCTATTGCCGTACGAGAAAAAAAATTGATGTAGAGTAGTGTAATAATTAACACAAAAATTCATTAATGTTCTACAAGCAAAATCTGATAGGTTTGCGATATGATTAATTATCTATTTAGAATTTTTTATTTTTTAATTTCTTTTGCAATAATAAGTTTTAAATGTAAACCTATCATTTGTATTATTTTATATACTCAAACAACCCTACGAAATTGCACTTCAAAGTGGATAGTTTGATAATTTAATATCTTAGAGTTTCCAAATAAATTTGTTGGGATATTAGGTGATTTTATATAAAACAGAGATTAAAAACAAAGAGTTGTCTTAATAAATAAAATTTATTTATTATATACAAACTGCGCAATTACAAAACGAATTTAGGAGCTTAACTTATATGAGAATTTATAATTTAGATAAAAAGGAAGAAGAAATTCTTCTACCCCTTCGATTTTAAAATATATAAAAAATATGTTACCAAAATATATAAGATATATTTTATTTTTTGTAATTCGTACTTTCTTTTCGTCTTAGTCTGTACTTCTTCTCTTCAGAATTAGCCTTTATATAAGCTTTAACAGATGTACCTTAAATTTCTCAGGTACCACTTTACTTTTTCTTCGCGCAATTCTATAAGCTCTGACAGGTGTACTATAAATCTCCCAAGTACTCTTTACTTTTTCGTTTTGTAACACAAATCCTTAAAATTCACCTGGTGAGTGACAATATAACTTTTTGGGCGTTTCTGTGTTAATTAACTACAACTAATTAATATAACTTTTTGTCAGATATAACTTTTTCTTTCTCTCTTTTTATACCCTTCCTTTAAATATAATCCATCTTTATTTATCTTTTGAATTATATTGTTTTCTTTCCTTCACAAAACATTCTTCTTCTTTATTTCTATTATTTATTTCTTTATTAATTTTTAATTCCATTATTTATATGTAATTTATATTTAATATAGTAAATAAGTAAATATTGCTATTTAACTTCAATTAATTAAAGCAAAACTTTTTTTAAAATACTTTTATTATTTATAAATTATTTTAATTAATATTATACTCAACAAATTATTCATAAAGAACAAAGCTAAACTTCGTTACTAGTCTAATGGGATCGACATTTTAAATAGATGCAACTTTTGAGGTCTATAAGAGTTTGAAAGATTTAAGATCAGGGTTTTCAGTCTTTAGTCGAATCGTTTGAGCCCTTCGGTTTTAAGTAACTACATGTTATTAGACTGTGATTTTTACACAACTATTTAGCCTCAACAAACCAATTGTTAGTTATAGCCATCCAATAACTAGTGATTGATTACAAAACCTTTGGTTAAACACTTAAACAGGTCTAACACTCAACGACTGTTTTTAAAATTAAAAAGTTTCGTTTTCGAGACGAAAATAATTAAAAATTTATTAACATAATTAAATCAATAAATTTTTATAAGACAAATACAAATTATGACTTATTTATTACTGTTTTTTATCGATCATTTGATACCCTCTTTCTATGACATTATAGTGTCTTGTTGCGGCCGAAAACACATTTTCATACACAAATACGCAGATCGCCAAATACAACATGCAGCAAACACAAATAATATAAAGAAACACAGTAAAGTTAATACATATATTTGAAGCCTTACTACAAATACATGGGTTTGAACCCCGAAGCTGTTCCGATCATCCCGTATTTGACGAGAAACACCGCATTGAGGCTGGAAGTAATGCATAAAGAAACTGGACAAAGTTGAATAAAAGCCTACCAGACAATGGGAATCGAATAATTGCCGCTCCACATGTTGAGCATCATAAGATGAACTCGTAGAAATGAACCGCCAGCTGACTGCACTGTCCAGAGAAGAGTTATGAACTCTGAAAAGAAAATTTAATTAAAACGAATCTAAAAAACAACAAAGGCCGTTACCAAGCGATCCAACAGAGTTAAGGGGTCAACCGATCCTCCCCGTGTAGCCCCTCACAAGACGAGTCCCTGAGTGGAACTCGTGAGACGACGACAGATTCCCGAAAGAAGTTATCAGCCCTGAAAGAATAAACAATTAATTAAGAACCAGACAGAAAACAGTAAGAAGCTTAGCGAGGCACCCAATGGGATGAAGAAGTCATCCGACCCTCTCCGAATAGATTTATCCGAGTACAATCCAGGAACGAAAATCGCCAAGCCCTAGCACCTTCCGGAGAGAAGATTTAACCCATGAAAGATTTAACAATTAATTAAAAATATAAAGAGAATTAATTAAAATTACCATGAGTCAGCTGTAACTCCAAGAATAAGCATCAGGTGATGACTCCGTATGAATCACCGTGAATCATCAGGCATCTAAAAACTTACATAGCGTCACAGAATTCTATAATAAATCAAAACTTACCAAAAAGTTTTGGAGACACACGGGCACGCACACCGAAGACTGAGTTCCATCGAACCAACCACCCTTTCAGAAAATATTTAATTACTTGTTGGCGGACGGTGATTGGTCGAGGTAGGACATCACTACACGAGGTCTGAAGTATAAAAATTACAGACATTTCTCAGAATGACGAACAACAACAATAATAATTACAACAGCCACAACTTCGAATTAACATTACTGAGAAAAAGCCAAACACTGCGAAGTGACAACAGACGATACAACAGAACCATCGAAGAAAGATTACGGACCGTACCACGAGAGATAGCACAGAAACACTAACCTCGAGCCACCTGAACTAGTACGGATAGCGACCGCGGAAGAGGTTTCACGAAGAAATTTTCCGGCAGTCACCGACGACCGAGAGAGACATTTCGTATAATCGACGTGTTGACGAGCGAAAAGAATGAATTAATCGGTAGATACCGCTTATTGAGACATTCTCCGAATTCCATTGAACTCCTTACACCTGTAATTATTTTTATTGTGGTTATTTATGTATTAATACTTAATTCATTAATCTGAATAAATGTATTTTATGATGATAATTTTCTTTTTTAAATATAAATAACCTTCAAATTCGAGTCCCGGCCGTCTAGCGCCCCGATCTAGGCGGATTTCTTTCCAGTCGCCGTCGCCGTCTCATGATATTTTCGCGAATTTCCATGTGGGGTTCGGCGATCTGCCGCAAACGTCCTTCAATTCAAATCCGGGTATCGCGTTGGGGATTCAGAATAGAACATTAAAACAAATAGAATTATCTGATAATTAACGACTTAGAATTTTACTGTTTAACGGTTTTATATAGCATTTTGTTATAAAATAGAATTTCTATAATAATTGATCTTTATTAGTATGAAGAAAAAATTTCGTCCGATTATCAATTTGTTAATATTAATTATGAAGCTTTTATAATTAGATTAAACTAATTCATTTCAATCAAGATTCCTTTTAGTTAAATTAATAAATCTTTAAGTTAATAAATCTTTATTAAAGAAGTTTCAGAAAAAACTTTATGAATTTGTTAATAATTTTATCGTTAATGAGAATCTTATTTGATCAATAGATCTGAATAATATTTTGAAGATTTCAAGAATAAAATTTTAAGGTAAAAATTTTAGCCTGAGTAATAACTTACGAAAGATTTCTACGTGGAAATTCCTGAGAAGATTTTTTGTAAACTGCGATAAATTAATTTCAAATTTTAATCTATTTAATTTAATTGCGATAAATTTGTAAATTGTAACTCTTCTAACTAACTGTTGCGGTCGAAAAAACAATTAAAAATATAAAGGTGTAATACATATCTTCAAATTAAAAAATATAAAGGTGTAATACATATATTCAAATTAAAAAATATAAAGGTGTAATACATATATTCAAATTAAAAAACACAAGTGGAAAGCGATCGTGGTTCGAGGCACGGGGGCGGTCCTGCGGCATTGGGATTATCTTGGCGCCCTTCCTGGCGCCCGGAGAGGAATTGGCAACCCTAACAAGAAAAAAAAAATTAATTAGAATTGTGACAAAAAACAAATAAATCACCTGTAGGGCAATCCGTTGGACCTTCGGGGCCAGCCAACCCTTCAGAGGAAGGTCCTGGCGCGATCCACAATTAGAGCCCATCCACGAGTTTGTAGCGGGACCAGGAGCAGAGTTATAGCCCTGTCAAGATAAGAGAAATTAATTAATAAAAACAAAGACTAATTAAAAAACTTACGATGAGTCGGCCCTCGATTCTAAAAATAGGAACGCTGTCCTCACCTGACCGCACGCCGACTCTGAACAGGCACATGTAGGTCGGCACACGGACGTCAAAACCTATAATAAAAACAAAAATACAAAAATTTTTGCAAAAATTAAAATGACCTACATTTCGGCCCTCCAATCGGGAATCCGGAAGGATCGGACCATCTCGATCATTGGGGGAATTTGGAGCTGGTGTGTCCCTGTAGGCCTATAAAAAGAAATGACATTTCAACAACAATCACAACACAAAAAACAATTATACAAAAAACGATTGGACGATTAAACGATTAAAACAAGAAGACGAGTTTACCATTTTACGATTAAACGATTCGAAGGAAAAAGGAACACCCCAAAATAACAAATAGAACAAAACGTCCAACGAAACGACAACACTACGTACGATAAAACACTACAAGGCTAATTAATTGATTAAAACGATCAGAAGATATTCCCCGGGAACCAACTACAGTAATCAAGAAATTTAAATGTAAATTTATGTTCATATTGTTCGAATATATGTATTTACTATGCTGACTTTACTTTGTAATAATTTATATTAATTTTGTATAAGAATGAACCGAAACAAACAAATTAATTTTTAAATACATTTGTGAAGCAAAAAAAAACCTTTTAGATAGTGTAGAAGCGACCGTCGTTCCCGCCGTTGTCCCCTCAATGTCTCTGGCGTCACCATCGATGAATGCGTCGCGAGTGAGCGACGGGGAGTCGCTATTTCCCATAATTGTCGACATCAGGTCGATATCCGATCGAGAATTCGAAAGCGGTCATCGCGTCGACCCGCGCGTTAACTGGGTGGAGCCGTTCGTACGTTCTTACCGAACGCGCTAGCCACCGAAGATGCCGGCATACGCCGGGTGATCAATAGACTATACCGAATTAGTCGGCACATTAAAATTGATATTTACTCATTGATTTATTAAATGTATTAATAAGTTAAAACAAATATAATTTTTTTTAATTTTTATGATTTTATAATTATTATAATTATTCTCATATAGGGGAAAGATTCACGAAATTTTGTTAATTGGAAATTTTGAATTTTATGATTTATAATTTGGATATTTATAAGAGGACGGATTTAAGTTAGGAAATTTTGTTGAAATTTTGGAAAAGTTTCCTTTGTAAGTAACACTCAATCATTTTTCTATTTTTTATAAAAAACTTCGAATGAGTAATAACAACCAAATAATTAGGTAGCGAAGGTAAAAAAAAATTATCTAAAATAGTAATAAATATGACAATTGAAAACAGAATATGAAGCGGTAAAGAATTGTTTCAAAGTCATAATCTAGAGTTAGAGAAGCGATTAATTCGGTAGTAATTTTCTGATAGACTATTAGGTAAAATAAGTGATGTTAATCTGATGCTATACGACCTTAGTTATTTAAATCTATTATTGAAATAATTATGAATTTTAACAGTTCGGCCTAGGGAGATGAGAAGTCTGTGAACTGAATCCTTTACAGACTCGTCATAAATTGACCGACAGAAACGGTAGGGTTAGAGCAAAATTGACTGGAGTTGCTGTTGGTTATCGATCTCATAGTAATATAGTGCGCATTAATAACGACCCCTATATGATATGCTCTAATGCAGTACTTTTCTAGTTACGCAACAACATCCACAGCGCCACAAGTTAGTACAGATACAACATACAAACGCAATAAGTCACATTCAAACAAAACACTGCCGTAAGTTCTATGTTACATAATACACATAATAGAAATACTAAGAATTCTGACTCAAATAAAATCATCCCCGAGCGACACTCCGCTAGGTGGGGGGCCCATCGCCCGTCCTATCTTCACTTGAACCCGAAGGTCCTCCAGACAATTCACTGCTAGACAGATGTTGAGCGAGGGAGAGACGTCCGACCCATAAATGAATCTAATGTTTAAACGAATATTAAGAATTAGCCTATAGATATTCTAAGCTAGAATCGGGTTGTGACTGACCCGTAATAGTCACTGGGGGCTCAGAGTCTGCAAAATGTTTTAACCAGAAGGGTCGTGACATAACGCTGATGGATAATATCAATTTAAACGCTGATGCACGATAAATAATAGAAATTCTGTTAAATGATATAACTATAAATAATAAAACCTGTTGTTGGTAGAAACTTATTAAAGAGTCAACATGAAATGAACTGAGGTGGTGAAATGCAGTGAACTAAATTGATGAGAAATGAGGAACTAATGCAAACAAAGATAAGGTAGCCGAGACTTAAAAAACTCCACAATGCCGCAATTTGGTTAATATACAACACTGCCGCAAGTCATAAAAGCTATGCAATAGTGTCATAAGTCTTCCATTATGATGACAATCCGTTTACATCTAAACACAATGCCACAAGTATAGTGAAACACATAATCAACATATTGACAGGCAATATCGTAATCTACATAAAATCATCCCCTATCGATACTGACCCAGGTGGAAGCCCATAGTCTATCCCATCTTGAACCGAACCCAAAGGCCCTTCGAGCTCGGCACAGCTAGTCAGATATCGAGTAAAAAGAGGCGTCCGACCCTGTCACGTAGTAGAGTAGTAGAGAATAAAGTTGAAATAAAATCATAACGGGTTGTGATTGACCCTTAACAATCTCTGGGGGCTCTTGAGCTTGCAAAAATATTTTCACTCGAAAGGGTCGTGACAGTTTGATCGACATCTCCTAATTTGGATTTTGGTGACTATTGTTGAGGGAATATTCAAAAATATATAATAATGTATTGAATTATATTTTAATAATTGTTTAAGTTTGAAAAATAAATAAACCATAAATCGAAAGTGTTTATGTTTTTTATTTTAAAATTATATATTTTTTTATGAATAAATAAGATATTAAACAGATTTAAATAATTAAAAGAAGAAGAAAAGGGTAAATATTTAAAGAAAAGAATAATAAATAATAAATTAATTTAAAAAATAAAGTTAATTAATTAATAAGTGATGTTGTGTGCCACCACATTTAGTTGTTTTTTATTGTTTATTGTACAAGAGAATTTGGAAACCTTGTAATTATGTTTGTGTTTATTTTGGTTATATTTGTGTTCATTTTTTTATGTGTTTCGTTGTATGTGAATGCCGTTTCCTATTCTGTTTTTGTGGATCGAAATAATTACCAGGTGAAATTCAATTTCAAATTTTAGTCAAATGACGAAATTAGATTCCGACAATATTCTATTGAAATGTAATATTTATCCAACAAAAAAGCTTAATAATTTTAGTTTTCTCGAAATTACAAAATTTCTATACCGAAAATATTACAATCATAATTTATTATTATCATCAATTAATAAATTTTTGTTTAAATCATTAAAAGTCGGTGGCAGAATATTATTTGAAATAAAAATTTAAAATGGACTGAATCTTTTTCTTTACGTCATTTTATTTTAAATGATTCTCGAAATGTGCGTTTTAAAACTCGTTATCAGTATCGTCAATTCTTTATTGATGATGATTGGAATTGTGCTTGCGGTTATCGGTGCTCTATTGTTCTGGCGAATGAATTTTTTTTATGAAGAACATTTACGATATTGAAGCGCAATTTAAAAATTTCAAAACTAAAATTAGAATCTCATCAGCAAGTTCAGGTGGAATATTTTCATTGATGCAGCAGAACGCAAATTCAATTGGAGCCATCGCATTTGGGGTTGGAGTCGCGTTGATTGCTCTGGCTATACTTGGCATCGTAGCGGTGCGTTGCTGTTCATTGAAGAAGATTCTGATTGTCTTAACTGAGAGACCATTTTCTCGGTTCTATCTTGGCTTTGGACTCGCGTGCCGGTTTCGCCGATTTTGTGGACCGCGAGTTCTCCGTCTTGAGGGGAACTCAACAAGTGACCTAATATAAAAAGGTTAAAACAATTGTTAAAAATTTGAAAAAAATCAAATCTCATCTTTACGACGTCTGACTATCGTTAAAAATTTGAAAGAAATCAAATTTCATCTTTACGATGTCTGACTATCGACTAACAATTAGCGAGAAAAATTGGTATTTAAAGAAGCGTAATTGATTAGAAACACAATTGAATTTAAAACGAAAGAGTTCAACGAAAAACAGAGAAAAAGAAAGAGAATTGTCAAGAATATAAAAAGTAATTACTAAATAATAAAAATAACACATTTTATATATCACGCTGTAAAGTGTGAACTCAAATTCTAAAACATATAATCAAACCCAACTTGTCGCTAAGGCTCTCGGTCTTCAAATATAAAATCGGCCAGGGGCCAAATAAAATATTACTTTTCATTTTTACCTTGTAACCAAATTGTAAATATCAAAATACATTTTTACAAAGAAAATAATTGATTTTTCCTATTTATTTTTACAAATACACTAAACACTCAACAAATTTAGTGCCCAACGTGGGACAATACACGTTTCAATATAATCAAAGAAAATAGACTTCATTGAATTTAAGTCACCATTGTTAAGTTTATCTTGTGTTTCTTTTTCTTTTCTAAAATACAGTTTAAAGCCAAATAAAAATACAAAACGGAGTTAAGAAATCGAACGATAAAAACAGAGGTTATATCAAACATAATGAATAAAAAGACCGGGCAAGTAAGAATACAAAAATCATTAGATTTCGTTTCATTAGATAAATTTTCAGGTAAACTGGAAGACTTTGACATATATTTTACAGAATGCAAAAAATATGCCATAGCATGCGGTTGGGAAGAATCAGATATGATTAAAAGACTCCCATTATATTTACAAGGTTACACTTTACAAGCATTCGAAACTATAAATAAAGAATAAACAGCAATTGATAAGGTAATAAAACAATTAAGAGAAATAGTTGTAATAGATTCAGAATTAAATAAAATATACACTAGAGCATTCAGAAATCGTAAACAGAAATCTAAGGAAACAATAACAGAGTATAGCTTCGCACTAAATAAATTAGCAGATAAAGCTTTCGGTGAAAGGGTTAGAGTAGGATCAATTGTTCAAGATCAGTTTTTAGAGGGTATACATGAGTATATAAGAAATGCATTGGCATTAATTGATTATACAGACTATAATGATTTAGTACAAAAAGCTGGACGTATCGAAGATTATAATATCGATAGAAATAAAATTGAAATTTTTGCCACAGGTTCACAACGTATTTTTAAGAAAAATGTAGATTCAAGGAACAGTTACCCTTCCGAAAAGAGGGCAGGTGGTAGTTTCTCGAATCGATTTAATAATAATAATGTAAATGTAAGAAATTATAATGGAGCGGAGCACAGTAATTTTAATAGAGGCTGAGTAAATAATTATAGAGGCCAAAATAATAACAGAGGGGATAATAATTATAATAATAATAATAGAGACAATGTGAATTAACAATGATGGTAATAATTATAGAAATAATAATAGAGGTAACAATAATTATCGAGGTTCAAGATGCAATTATCGAGGAAATAACAATAATAATTATCGGAATAATAATACTGGCTTTAATAAAAATAATGACAATAAAATAATAAGAGGACAAGTAAATCAGGAAGGAGAAATGAAATGTTTTACATGTAAAGGAGGGATTCACCTAACTAGGTCCTGCCCATCAAATAGGAAATATTTCCCTCAAAATACAAAGCGACCGATATATGGAGTAGAGGTCGAGGATATAGATAAAGTAGAAGATAAGGATGCTTCAAACTACATTCCAGTTGGAATGCTGGAATATAATGAAATAGAGGAATTACGAGAACAAATTAGAGAACAAAAAATTCAAGAAGACCAAGAAGAAGACAGAGATGGTCGATGTAATTGACGAGGATGGGTTTGTACTGGTTGCCAAAGCTGGCAAGAAAGCTAAACTCCTTCTCCAGAAGAGAAAAAGTGCACCAAGTGACGGGATGGGCCCATCCCATCAACAGAAGCAGAGATGGACTGCCAACCCTTACTTGTGGACGATGAAGTCGAAGTAGTGAAGGTGCAGGTTTCTCTTCAAACAACATTGATAAATTCAATGTGATTCACTAGTGAACACATTGACCTTCATTTCAGGAGCCATGCTGGATTAGTTAGAGAGGGGTATGTGAGCACAGTGGACTGTAACGCAATGTTGAACAGCAGAACTCGGATGAAACAATTCATATGCTTTTAAAAACAAGATTTGATTACGTGTAACTTCTTGTTCTGCCCGTTTAGTGTTCAAAACTCTCATTGGGTTCTATATGCAGTTTTGGTTGAAGAGCAAGTTGCCTTTATCTTTGATCCACTAGAAGAAAGTGGATTAATGAGAAAATCAAAGGCACTAGGTATGACTCTCCATAGGATCGTCAACAAATTCTTGTTTGATGATCTCTTGGAGTTTGACAGCGAGTATGCTCCAGAGTTTTATCAGACACATCATCACGACTGTGGTCCTTTTGTCTGTATATATACTGCCGGACTAGTGAAGAATGGATTAGATGACGTTCCAGTCATTGTAGTCAGACAGGTTCAGGAATTCGTAGAACTGATGCCGGGAAATGAGAGTGCTCCAAAATTAATTGGAGGGGGGCCAAAGCTCCTGGACAATTCATTACAAGAGTATCTCTCATTCTCAGAAGATCACTTCTCGGTATTTATCAGTTACTACACAGTAAGTCATCGACATTTGACGGAGAAGCCGATTGTAGCAACAGCAATCAGCAAAGGTAATGCTTCTTTCCTCAGAAAGCGGGTTAGCCTAAATATTTTTGATGGAAAGGAGTATATGTACTTGCCGGTGCTGATTGATAACAGGATATTGGTGCTTTTTCTAGCAGACTTAATACACTATGATATCTCAGTATTAGATCCTACTGCAGATATTATTGATGAAAGTCTGATACTTAGGATGAGAGTGACTGCCTGATACATTGAACATTTGTGTCTCACAAAACGAGAGATGAGAAAAAATGTATTTGTGCAGCCACATCAGTTGGTGAGAAATGGAGGACAGACTGGGCTGATGGTGTGTGGATATATTCAAGCTCTGATGGAAGAGCGGCCGCTATTTGATATCAATATTCAGAAACCCAAGAAGCAGGTTGCTGCACAACTCATCAGAGCAAAGAAGAAGGGTCCCACATCAACAGTGAATCAGAGGGAAAACTACACCGCTCTCAATGCAACTCGTGCAGCGAGAGTGGAAAATTAATTGACCTTTGCTGAGGTCCGATCATCAATAGTGAACCCAGATATATAAAGACCACAATTAAGATTTTGTGGTCAATATATTTGAATCCAATTGCCAAGTAGATATCTCTAATAGCCTTCGCATCTTCAAATGCGCTGTGTCGACATGGCAGTTGTATTTCTTGTTTTATAATATCCTTGGTCAGTGTCTGTAATTTAAACAGTTGACCTCCAGCTTTTGGTTCGTGGCCCATTTCATATAACGTTCTAGCAGCCGAAAAGTCCCTAATTTCTAATAAATCTTTTTTGTTAATGTTTAGAATTTTTAATTCTGCTTGTAGATCGTGGCCAACGAGTATTTTCCCGAAACAAAGTTGCTGAACTCTCTCAATTACTTCATATTCATCTTTTTGTCCACGCATCATCCGTTCCGTTATCCCGTGATGTTTTTCTCTGGTGCAAATCATTCTTTGTCTCGGCGTCGTGAATTCGTTTATCAATTTCTCTCCTCTGATGTTTAGTATCGCGATAGATACCAAACCCTAAGTCTTGTCTATTAGATCGCCCGTAAATTCGGCATCTAAAAAGACCATTTGTCATTTTATCTCTTCTTCCGTCAATGCCCTTCGAAGAAAGCTTTTCCTGTGCCTATATTCGTCCTGTGTTGGCTTATATAAAGTATTTTCCAATTGTTTCATGTGAATCCGAAATTTGGGGTTATAATCCGGATTGGCGGGCCTCTTGCGATATTCAATGGCTATTAACGTGGGAGTGTTATAAGCTCGAACGTAACAATTCAGCTGTTCCTCAGTCAGTTTCCAACTAGTTCTTCTTTCCAGTACGTTTGTTTCTTTTTCATTACTTCTGGATGCAGGGTTCCCTTCCGATGAAAATATTTGCGGGTTTCTCGATATTTCAACTCGTTGCTGAACTATATGGAGTTCGAGTTGCCCTTCACATTTTCTTGGGAATATACTATTTAGCCTTACTGGTTTTTCATAATTGACCATTCTCAAATAGACTTCCATTTCCAAATCTGTCGTTTTTATACGATTGGGGAAACTTAAATTATCCTCCAGTATTCTTGTTTTTCCCATTGCCTGTCTGTCTAACATACTTGAGAAATCATCATAAACTGCCCTATCTCTGTCAAACCCCTTTTCTAATTTTACTTCATATTGTGCCGGATCTTGAACTTGGTTTTCTAATGAAAAGAAAATAAATTACTTCTAGTATGAAGCAATTATCGTTCGCTAATTTTTTTTGAACTCGCTTACATACACAATAAAAATACACAATAAAAAGTTTTCAAAATCAAATTATGACAATGTTATGTAAAGTGATAAATACAAATTAACATAAAATCATAATATCATAATGTTATGACAGATGATAAAAGTAATTAAATAAATGTCGATATATTAAAAACATTCATTACTATATTACACCACTGTCATCAAGTTCATTCGGACTCCTTGAGGTTCGAACTGGTACAATCGACACAAGTAATCCGCCTGACTCCTGATCCAATGTAAGGTAATGATAAGAAAAATCATCATTGATAATATAATCTTGCCGAAAACAAAATAAGCAATTGATACTGAATCTCAATAAAAGGTTTTGAATCGAACAGTGGTTTGAACCTGTTTCGTTTTATTATCGAAATCTAAATTAATAAATGAATGATTAAATAAAGAATAATTATGATAAACATCCTTTATGATTTCATTAATATTTTTGCGGTCTTGATCTCTTGTTGTTCCACGAAAATAAGTATCCAATTTTAGTTACTTTTATCAAACGTATAATAATTGATTTTTATATAGTATTCCTCCTCTTCTTCTAGATTAGAAATGTTAATCTTGTTAGTATAATGATTGAGTTCAGCCGTTCTTGTTATTCCCATGAAAATACAATAGATTATAACTTTTTCATTTTCTTTTGAATTTCTTGAAAAATGTATATTATTGCCATTTAATTTAATTGTTACTTTATTTGCTTCGATTATTATAGGAATTTCATATGTCTTTTCATGTGTTGGCATCCAAATATTTCGAGAATAAGTTAAATTATTATATAGATATGCTTCTAGATAATTTATTGATATTGCATAAGTGTTACCATTTAGTAAATCATCAATAATAATGAAGGGTTTTTGACTGGATAAGGTGACCGTAGAGTCTCTAGAATTTACAATATATTTCACTAATAATCTGGTATGTTCAATGGGTTTCCATCTGACTACAATACTTCTCCATGTGGGTTCTAAAATAACATTTTCTTTCTGTGACTGAGTCCACACTATCATTTGATAATTGGTATTTTGTTTATTATTTTCGAAATAATCATTCCAATATTGGATTTAAAACTCATAAGATTGATTGCTGTTAAGATTTCTTATTACTGTTGTCTTTAACTTTAAGTTTACTACTTTAGTCCGAATTTCACCTTGACGGGAAAAAGATAGTTCATATTTTTCTGTTTCGGAACATAAACATTCAAAAGTTATTAAGTTCGAAGAAGATTGAATTTTTAATTGATTAGGAGTTTTCATCTCTGTTTTTGCTGGTTGAAGATTGATAAAAAGACAATGGTAAAGAGATCAACAAGATCCACGGAATGATTGATAAAGCGTTACACCGACCAATTTTATTCACTACTTTTACTATGGACTCATTACTGTTTTTCTTTTTATTTGACCTTAAGTTATATCTAGGTTCTTCGTCATTTTGAACTTTTTTGAACTTTTGATATGAACGATAATAATTTCGGCTTTTTTATTATGTACTGATTGTAGCTTCACGTTAGTGCCTGTTGTACCACAAACTCTAAACGGTCCTTTATAAGGTCTTTGTAATTTTGGCGACAAACCTTTCTTTGGTTCTGGTTTGTGCAAATAAGCAAAATCATCAATCTTTAAATCATGTTCTTTTGTTTTCTTATCGTATACTTCTTTATATGATTCTTGACTATATTTGATATTTAAACCGGCTCTTTTCCAGGCTTCCTGAATTTGCTCGTACATGGTTGTTTTATAATCAGTAGTTTCCATGTATTGTGATATAGGTGGTTTGTAATTTAAATCAATCGGCATATTATTCTCTCTTAAGTACATTATATAGAAAGGTGTCTCGGCAGTGCTTTCATTTACTGCATTGTTATAAGCAAAACAGCAAGATTTTAAATGTTCATCCCAATCATCTTGATTGGTACTAGAATAAGATGCCAATAGATTCAAGAGTGTACCATTAAATCGTTCAACTACATCATTTGTTTGTGGATGATAAGCTGTTGTGTTTAACTTTTCGATTCCAAATTTTCTGCGGTCTCTTTCATCATTTCACTCATAAAATTTGCTCCTTGATTTATTAATAATTTTCTTGGAGCTCCATATTTAAAAATAATCTCTTCCACAAATATTTTTACTATCGTATTCGTTTTCTGATCAGGGATAGGAAATGCTTCTTACCACTTTGATAGATAATCACAAAAAACTAAAATGTATTTCTTTCCATTTTTGGTTTCTGGTAGAGGTCCAACTACATCCATCGATACAAATTTTATTGGTGCTGACGGCACTGGCATCGGCCTTAATGGTACTTTAAATTTATTTCCAGTATTTTTTCTTGTTAAACAGATTTTACAACTTTGACACCATTGTTTGACATCTTCTTCAATTGCTGGCTAATAATATTTTTGTTTTAATCTTTAAAGAGTTTTTCTAGCAGATAAATGACATCCTAATGTACCATCATGATAGTGTAATAGTAATGTTTGTCGATGATTCTTTGGTATTACTAATAATTCATTTTTCCATCATAATATTTGAGTACATCTTGATATACAAAATACTTTTTTCCTTGTTCGATTAGGTATTTTAAATGTTTCCTTTTTGATATAGGTGTTGCACGATTTTTAATGTTTCATATTCTTCCGTCTAAATCTTGATCTGTTTGTTGGGGAATGATTTTAATGAGTTTTTTTTGTTAAAAAAAATTTAATATAAAAGAAAATTTTTATTTACTTTTGGTCGAGTAAATTAATTCCATCATAAAATTGCGAATTCATCCAAATGCTGATCCTAAAATTCTAATATTTATGTATATA
>MQRK01207560.1:2844-17793 GCA_001938485.1 Girardia tigrina | reverse complement strand
TCATTTATTTAATAATAATATTGATTTTATATTCCCTCATTATCCGAATTATTTCACAATCCGAAAGGAATTCGATTTTTAATTTTTCGGATTAATGAGGGTTGACTGTATACGATTTTTTGTTCAACAGACCATGCAAAAATCCGACGGACCCAAAGATGTACAATTTCAAATGTTTCATCAACTAATAATAAAATAATGCAATATTCGCTTATTCCATAGAAATATGGAATTTATGAATTTTAAAATAAAAATTCAATTTAAAAATAAATCGATTAAATTTATTAAAGACGACTCACTAAAACGCTCATCACAAATCCGACAGCTAAAACGAACAAAGTTTGTGATATTTGTTGACAGAAGTAACCCAAAAAAAATCCGATTATCTAAAATTAAAAGTTCATTACAATTTAAATCCGAGTTGATTTTACTCCACTGATTACGATAATTATTTGTCCAGAAGAATAAAAAAATACTATTATTACAAATTATCCAACTGACTATTTTAATTGAAGATCCTAATTGAAACTGACTATTTATAACTGTTTGACATCCGGCTGACTATTTGACTATTATTACAAATTATCCGACTGATCATTTATCACTGTTTGACATCCGGCTGAGTATTTTTTGACAGCGTGATCTCAAACACTATTGTACGGTTATTTATTTGTTTTTTTATTAATTGAAATTTATTGAGGAATAGTTTCGTAATTTAGTTGTCTATAAAATATAGAATATTCAATAGCAATAAGCTACGATATTTATTTATTAGTAATATTTGAGTAATTATTTGTTAAAGCTCCCCCTTTGGCCTACAACTTTTATAGAACAAAGAGTGAGCTTCACAAATGCCAAACAACACATGAAGAAGCGAAGAAATTAAAGATTAAAACTCGAATTCTAGCGATACACGAAGAACCAAATAATTTCAAATGGCAGAATGACAATGAAGAAAGCGAAAAAATAAAGAAAAATTTGAAACAAGGAAGAACAAATAAATGGAAACTGAAAGATGACATTGTAGCAACGGAAAATAATAAGTACTGGATCCCGAGAACAAATAGAACCGATTTTATTGAAGATATGCATAAGATGTTATGTCATGCTGGGAGTAAAAAGGTTTTTAACTACTTCAGAGATGATTTGGATATGGAAATATGAGAGAAAAGATAAAAGAAGTTGTTCACAGTTGCATAAATTGTCAAAAGCGAAAAACACTAACTGCGAAAATAAAAGATATTTTTAAAATAAAAGAATAATAAAATAAAATAAAATAAAAAAATAAAAGATATATATAAAAAAAAGACATATTAAGCAATTTGCAGATGAACCTTTTCAGAAAATATATATTGACTTTTGTGGCCCATTCAAGAGAAATATTAATGGATACCAGTATATGTTGGCGATAATTGATCAATTTAGCCGATATATTAGCCTGAATGCAGTTGCTCACCAAGACGAGAGAACACTATGGAAAATATTGCTGGATAGATAGATATATAAATAAAGAAATAAAGAAATCCACGTTGATAGAGGCAAAACATTTGAATCAGAACTATTTATAGAAACACTGAAGAAGTTTAAGATAGAAGTATTTTATTCAAGCCCGTATCACCACAATACCAATGGAATTATAGAACGACAATTTAAAACAATTAGAGATGCTCTTAATATCAGAATAAAGGATGGAACGCATAGAGATTGGACAGAAGTATTATCAGAAATAGAATTTATGATGAATAGTACCATTCAAGCTACGACAGGTATCTCACCAGCAGAAATAATATATGGAAGGAAATTAAGACATTGGTGGAAAAATAAAAAAGATAAAGGAAACCAAATGGGAAAAGAAGGGAAAACTCCAGAAACGAGAAGAATTTTCAAAGACCAGGTATTGATAAAGAAAGAAAATGCATCAAAAGAATACGACCGATATATTGGCCCTGCAATGATAATAAGACGGAGACATGAAAGAAGTTATGAATTGCAACTCGACAATGGTAAAATATTAATAAGAAATGTAGAACGGTTAAAGCCATTTAAATCGAGGGGGATGTGAGGGATAATTTGGAATGTTTTAAGTTTGTTGTTTGTATGCTGTTTAGATTTGTGACTCTCCTACTCAGATGGGATTGATATGTTTATTGATTGATTATTTGAATCTAATGAAATTAATTTAATGATATTAATTTTAAGTACTAATTAATAAAAGTTTGATAATTATGAATTTTAATAATATTTTCAGTAAACTTATTAAATGTAACATATTTTAAAAATTAATGTTTATTTAAAAAAATTATGTAAGGACTTACATAATAAAAATTATGAGAAATTAAAATTTATTATTAAACTTTCCCATTCATTGTTTTTTTTAGATTTGAATATATGAACAAAAAACTATATCAATCAAAGAAAGATGACCCCTGAAAAACAAAACAAACAAGATTCAGAAACTTCTAATAAAAAATAAATTCACATATTTTTATAAAGAAAAAAACAACCAATATTTAGAAAAGGATATATATTTTGATAAAAATTTTAAATTTTTTAATTAAAAAAAATTACTTTTATTTTATTAAATTTCTATCCGAAACACATTTAATAGCGTGACAGACAAACAAACAAACACACTTTTTAGACGAATATTATTTATCTTTTTAGAAATCATTTGTAACTTTAAAAATGATTTATTATATTCGATAACATGTTTTCAACTTTTTATATTAATTCAAACTTTTTTTATTATTTTTAAAATTGGTTTATAAAATTATATCACCAATAAAATTAATTTATTCCATTTAAATAAAATTCAATGAATTTGTAAAACTTAAAAAATATTTATTAAATCCATAATATTTTTTAAAATTTTTTTTTAATCCAACTATTTATTATGTATTTTTAAAATATATTCTTAGCACAGTAAAATTAATTTTTCCATTTATATCAACATCTAATTTAAAAATTAATTTGTAAAGAAAAACCATTTAATTTCTTCTGGATATTACAAATTTACGCAATAACTTTTATTTATTTTATTATTTCATTTAAAGTTCTTATTTTAAAGATTTCTACTGAAAATATCAACTTTAGATTTAACACTCTTTGTTTTACAAAATTTTTTACTATTTTGCAAAATTTTAAACTATTCAGCGAATCAAACATTTTAACTAACTTCTTAAACTCAGTAAAAGAAACTGACCCATGAAAGAGACACTTCATGCATCGCGATCAGTTTAGGAAATTATTTTCATCTTTCTCTACGTTATTTTGAGGAGCGCTAGTACCACTGGTACGAGATTTAATTGTTAAAAATAATTTTTTACATTAAAAATTGTTAAATATTTTTTGAAACATAAATTTTCTTGAATAATAATTTTGTAATTTCATTTTACAAATGTTTTAATCTCTATTTTGAAGTTTCATCGCGTTTTTCATCGGTACATTTTATCATGTATCAATTTTATGTCGATTAATGTAAAACGAATAAACTTTTTTTAAGAAATTAATTTACGAAATGTTTATTAAAAAAGATTTTCTGATTAAAACAAATATATAAAAAATGAACGACTTGTTTCCTTTTATCATTTTACCGCTGTTTCAATAAAATGTCGATGAATAAATAAATGTTTATAATTTATACTTGAACTAAATTCTGTAACAAGAAAAATGTAAAACGAGTGAAATTAAAACAAATTAGAATTACTCATTGAAAAAAAGAGAGAATAAATGTAACGAATAATCGAAAAAATGTGCGATTAATTTCAAAATAATCGATGCAAAACCGACATCGAAATCGGGTCCCCATCTTCCCATCGTGGAGGACCCCTTGGACTGGGTCGAGATGAGCTGATCCTCACAGAGAACGATTTACCGACCAAATCAAATAGAGATTGATGCAATTATAAATAAAAATCGAATACTGATTAAAACAAAAATAAAACAATTATTTATTTACAATTGAAACAATTAATTTTAATCAAATTCGATAAACAATTTCTAATTGAAATAAATTTTTGTTTGTTACCACTAAAATGAGAGCGAATTTTCGGAACTCGATGTCATCAAAGTTGATCGACTTTACTTCCGGGAAGAAATTCTTTTACTTATTTCTAATGAAACATTTGATCGGATCAAATTTCTGACGATTGAAATGTTTTTGGTTCACATTCAAATAAAAATGTTCTTTCACCATAAATAATAAATTTATTTTAAATTATATTTTCTTTCAAACGTACAAATTCAAAATAATCGATTAAAAATGAAAATTTGTTGAATTTTGATTTAAATAATAAAAATGGTAAATAAAATATTTATATTTGTTTAAATAATAAATTTAAATAAATCATTTAAATATGGCGGATGAAGTGAGTCTTAATAATTACGATGACAATTAATATATAATTATTTAGTTGAAGAACACAAAGGGCAAAACTGCTAATTCCAGATGTATGACCTCTTCTTGGATGATGAATTGGATTTGGTATTATAGATGGGAAAATAAGGTATAACTTGTATATTTTATAAAAAAATTTCCAATGACGTCACGAATTATAATTGAAAACACGCGTCATTATTTTCCATATTTTTTATTATATCATAATTAATTGTTGTAACAGTTGATCAACAAAACAAATGACGTAATCGAAGATGACGCAACTTTGACGGAGTTTATAATGAAGAATGATTTTGTTTTAAAGATCGAAGATTTTGTATAAATATTATTTGATCGATATGAAATACTGAAATAAATATTTAGGAAAAGAACAGACTAATTCACATTGCTTGCATGTATGGCGACGAGAAATTGGTTGAAATATTGCTGGATAAAAACTTTGAAGTTGATGTCAGAAATCGAGTATTTATTGTTTAAATGATGAATTTGAAAATATGACACTGAATATGTAGGATAAACAAGCACCACTACATCGTGCTTGTGAATCAGGGAATGTAAAAATAGTTACAATGTTACTGGAGAAAAATTGTGATTTTGAAGCTGAAGATTGTGTATGTGTTATTAACTATTGATTGACGATTCATTTTTGATTCAATAGTCCAGAATGAGACCGCTTCATTATGCTTTTGAATGTGGTAATACTGATGTTGTTGAGCTACTCTTATCGAGAAATTGTATTTATGAAGCTGAAGATGTAGTATGTAGTAATAAATTTTGCTTGACAATTCGCTTATGATTCAATAGATAAGAAAGAGACCGATTCATATTGCTTGTCAATTTGGTAATACTGATGTTGTCGAGCTACTCTTATCGAGAAATTGTAATTATGAAGCTGCAGATAATGTATGTATCATAAACTATTGATTAACGGTTCATTTTTGATGCAATAGCAAGGAAGAAGACCGATTCATTATGCTTGTGATTATGGTAATACTGATGTTGTTGAGCTACTCTTATCGAGAAATTGTAACATTGACGCAATCGATATAGTGAAAATTTATAAAGTTTTATCAAATTAATTTCACTAATTTATATTCAGTATAAACAAACTCCATTACATATTGCTTGTTATTATCGTAAAACAGAAATTGTGAAATTATTATTATCTCACAATTGTAATGTAAACATTCGAGATTGTGTAATACTGATTAATCACTCATAAATATAAATAAAATATTATCAGAGAAGTGAAGCTCCAATTCATATTGCTTGTAGAAATGCAGATGAAGAAATAGTTAAATTATTGCTCAGTAAAAACTGCAATCTCGAGTATCGAAATTCGGTTTCTTTGTCAATATAAAGTCGCACATGTTTATTATCTCTTAGGCCAATAAAACTCCTCTTCAATTAATCGATGTGAAGAAACATTCACAAATAGTTCAATTACTTCTCGAAAAGAATATAAACCTGAAATATTCTAAAGTCGATTAATATTTCTTTCCATTTTAAATATCGATCATTTTCAGAACCAAGAGAAATATATTATCGATTTAAAAATTAAAAACTTATTTAAGTGTTTGAATGAATCGCAATTTTTGAGGAATCTTCAAGAATTAGCTTTAGAATATTGTTTTGATTACAAAGAAACTTTCGTCGATTGTTGTATGAGAGAAATTGATCAATTAAATGATGTACTATTTTATTTATATTTCATATTTAATCAGTATAATCGTGCAGAATACGATGTCGAGAAAATTATCAAAGATTATCAAGTTGGTGAGCACATTGGTTCCATTCAATCAGAATCAGTTACAGAACTGTCATGAAATCATTGTCAAACAAAATGATCGTTTTAATAAAAGAAGCGTCTTGTTTAAACAAAATAATAAATGCATTATAAAAGCATCGAGAAAGGTAAATTCGAATGTTCATTCATCTGATGTATCAAAATGTTCAGTTGTGCTGTCTCTGCTGTGAAAGTAACATAGACGTAAGAATCGAATGCGGCCACATATTTTGTTCCATTTGTACAGAACAGCTCAATAAATGTCCTCTTTGTAAACGATTCTGTGGAGTCGATACAACAATTATTCAATAATCGAATTGAGTTAATTATAAAATTTATTCAGATAGTCGTGTTCTCATTGGTCAAGTTAAAATTCAACTTGTAAATAAAATTTTGTGTTGTGTTGTTTATTGTCCTTCCTTAAAATAATTTCCAAATAATAAATAATTCTTTTGAATATAATTTCGTACGTTGATATCACTAGATTGCATGAACTACGCTGAAATAAATATCATTGTGAGGAATATTTGGTGTGTGGATGTTTTTGTGTAGTTTTTGCATGTTTAAACTATTTGGGATTGTGCCTCTCCTAACCAGATGGATTGTCAATATTTAATTTTTATAATCTGAAACTAATTTATTTAAATTTAGATTTAATATTCAAATTTTTAGTTTTTATTATTGTACTTTTTAAATAATTTTAATGATTTTATTTTTGTAAATTTTTTCTGATGGATATATAAAATAGATGGATGGACATATATTTTTTCTGATGGACATATATTTTTTTCTCCAAGAATTTTTTGTACTTCAGAATTTATATCTTTTATTTATAAGCACCAGGGGGTATATCAAAAGATTTAAATGTTTTCCCTTGATCATGTGAGTATACAAACATATTATTATCTGTTGTAATGTTGTAAATAATATTATAACTTGAAAACCATATTAAACCTAGTTCATAATTAAATTCTTTATCCAAAGTTAATGGAATAGCAAATTTAATTCGAAAATCTGATTTCTTTGATGAAGTTTTGATAGTTCTTGAAAATTTTGTAGATTTTAAATTTATATATATATATATTATTTTTCAATAAATCTTCCATTTTTTTTAATAATTTTGTAGATAAAAATTAGAGTTTGCCCCTTGCTTCTATAGCTGCACTAATTTTACAACCGTTAAAATTAATTAAATTTCCATTCTGATCAAAAATTTTAATATGAATCTCTTCAGAGCTTTCTTTACCATGAAAAGCCTCAAAAGTGGTAGTATTTGCTTGTTCGATAATTTTTTCACCAAAAGGAATATTTTTTAAAGGAAATGAATATAGAATATTATATTCTACAGCATCAGTCCAATATTTATACTATTAATAGGCCAGATATCTGAAAGTTTTTCAGCGATATTAATATTATCTTTATATACTTTCTCTTCAAAACCTAATAATTTATAGAACCCATGTTTAAAATCAACTTGATAATTTTCTGCAAGTTCCATTATAATTTTGTTTGTATGTCGTTGAACATGGAAAGATATTTTTTCTTCTCCCACTTCTTTTATTATTTCATAATTTAAGTCATTTAAGTCATAACCACCATTAGGTATCTGAATAGCTAAAAATGATTCACCATCATCTGTAGAGTATAGGAACCTATTATTTTCATCCGTAATGTTATAAATTGTATTATAACAAGAAACCAAATTAATTTAAGCTCTGTATTATCGGGGATGGCCATGTCTTTTGGAAAATTTATTTTAAACTCGGATGCATAAGTTGATGTTTTTATTATCTCTGATATATAAACCATTTTTTATTTTAAAATTTATTTATGTTTTATGAATAATTTTTATCTAAAATCTTTTTATATTTTTCAGCTGTTATAATTTTTGTTTCTAATAATCTCTTCAAGATAGCATTTACCTGATTGAAAGTGTTGTCATGTCCGGCCTTCTTCGCAGCTAATAACTTTCTTAACTCGATAAATAGTAAAATTGGATTATCTGGAAGATAGTGGATGTATTCTTGATTAGATTCAGAGTTATAGCCATCACCTTCCTTTACTCTTTTATTTCTAATTCTTTTATAATAAGGAGTATTCTTTCCTTGAACAATCTTTGCTTCCTTTAAAATATCTAAATATGTTTGTAGAATGTTAGCATCTTCAATTCCTTCATCATATCCATAGATTAACTTATTTAAGTCATCAGTAAATTCCCATCATCGAGGATTTTCTATATCAAAATCATTAACCGGAATCATCCATCTTTTCCCATCTTCTTCTCTTAAAACAAATTATCTATCATTAATCGCCAAAGTATTGTATAAATTTTTATAATCATTTTGTCTAAAACTAGGTGTTAAAGTGTTTCGTATTATTATCGGACTGATTTCTCCAATACTTGGTTCGAAAGTTCTTATATTTCCAAACGATAAATTTTCTTCTTTCTCTTTAATTTGAAGTTGATTATTATCTTTATTTGCCTCAATTGCAAGATTTTGCTTAGGTGGATTAATACTTTCCATCTGTTTATGTGCTTCTTTTTTAATATTTTCCATTTCAACAACTGTATAAACTAAACCTAAATGTTCATTTGCTTTATCCATCGCATCTGTTTTTATTTCATCTTGAAGCTTCACTATTTTTCTTAAATACTCTAATCTTTCTTCGAACACCATTTTTTAATAACTAAAAATATCATTTCGAATAACTAGGTCACCTTCTCGGTTAAATGCAAGATAACCATAACGTTGTTGCCATACTTTTGTAAGATCATCAAAATCACTCGGTTCAATCTCATTACTTAGTAAATCTGAATAAATTAAACTCTTGTCTCTTTTGTTCAATTTAAACAAAATTACATAGTTAGAGTTTGCTCTAATGCTACGTTTGTCTAAATCGAACCAAGATTGTGACAAATAAATAACATTTACATTTTGATGACGTCCTCTTGTGAAATATTTTTCCATAATATTTTGGTTTTTCTCATTTATATAATCATCAAAAACTATTAGATTTTTCTTATTTTTCGGTAACTTCTCTGGAGGAATGACATTATTCACATTTTCAAAGAACTTTACACTTATGTTCTCGTTATTAGGATGTTTAATTGCATACTGTTCTACAACTTCTTCAATCGAAATATTTTCATCTTTAAACAATGTTTCTTGATTTTCAAAGATATATCTTATAGATTTTTTACTTAAATTTTTTTCAAAACCATTAAAAACTATCTGATATTCAGGTTGTGACAGTGTTTTACTAAATATTATTAAGTTGTTATAATCGAGAAAGTTGTCAGTTAATAACATTCTTAACAATAAATTAGCCTTCCCACATCCGGAAGAGCCAACAATTAGCATCCTAAAACAAGATGGCAAGTTTGGATGATGTGAGAAGGATATCTTATTCATCTTGAAAACTGGGTTGAAGATCATTTTTATGCTTTAAAAAATGGAAAACACGACAAATGTTTTAAAATATGAATTCGAAAAAGTCTTATCAATTTTTGACAAATATTCAATAAAAATAAATAGTGATGTTTTATTTTATAAAATAGTAAGTTTTGTACTACTTATATGTGTTTTATTTTTAATTTTTTATTTGTTTTCCATAAAACTGACCAGCTTGCTTCATTCTTCTAAGTAACCGGTTTTTAGAATCGTCACTGTTTACAATAATAGATTCTTGTTTCTTTATTGCTGAAATCTTTTGAATTTTCTCTAAGTCTGGAATTGAGATTAATTCTCTCATTTTACTGTTTTCTTCTTCTAAGACTTCTATTTCTTTATCCATTAATAAAATCGTATTGGTTTGTTTCTCGACTACATCTCTTAACAAGAAAGCATCAACCACGTTTTGCTTTCCGATGATTTCCTTTGTCGCATAATTACATTTATTATACTCTTCAAGTTTCAATTCTAAAGCTTCTTTATTTCCTTGATCTTCTTTAGCTTGATTATAAAGCTCGATTTCCATTTTTAAAGGAAAAAAATATTATAATTTGGAAGCTTCGAGTAAATTGCTTAGTTCACTAGGATTTGGAGTGAGCTGCTTTGTATTCTGAGCATTTACTCGTTGCTTATTTTGCACCAACTCGTTATTGACTAAATGCCCACTTTTGTCCACTTGTGGCATTGAAGATATTTCAATCTGCTTTTTATATTCTGAATAAACATCGAGATGTTTTGCTCTTGTATGTGCCATCATTCCAGCTGTATTTTTGGAAACAAACTCGCAACCACTGCACTTAGACGGTTTAAATGATGTTTTTTGTTTTCTTTTCTTAAAAACTTCTTCATTTACATCAGATGAATACCTTTGTAAAGTTCTCTCAGAAATATTTAGCTGTTTTGCTACTTCTTTCTTTGTAGTTTTTGGATTGTCTAATTTAATCAACAATGCTTTATCTAACGTAGAAAGCTTGTAAAATGTATTTATTGACCTTGTGTCAACACCATTATAATTATTCATGGAATATTGTAAAAACGAAATATTATTTGACATTTTTTAAAACAAAAAATTAAATATTTTTATAAGGATTTAAAAATAAACCATCTCCAGAATGTTTAATTTCTACTCCATGCTTCAAATTTTTAAGAATTGTCTTAATGTTTTTCTTTTCTGGATTTTGAAGATTTGATCTTTTTAAAATATTTCTCAAATAATCAGAGATTCCTCTTCCTTGATAAGGATCTAAAAATAATCCCGACGCTGCTTTTTCTTGTATTGTTCCACTTGTTCCAGTTACCCCAACTTTCTCTTTTAATCTTCAAAGCTCTTCTTCAGCTAATTTTTTCTGGACATCAGCTTTTTTACTCTCTTTTACAGATTTTACAACTCCCGCAACTCCCCCAGCTGCTCCAGCTGCTCCACCAACAACCGACATAATCAGAGGAATTATTGCCGCTAATGGCAGTATTCCTCCTTCTTTTTTTGTAAATGTTTATTTATATGTGCAATTATCTTTTTAGATATATAAACTCTTTTTCCATCTAAAGTTACAGCTTTTGGAACACCTGTTGCAATTATATTTTTAACTCTTCTTCCAAATTAGACATTTTTTAAGGATATTTTTAAATTTTTTTATTAAAAAATAAAAAATGGAAGAAGATTTATCCCAGAGGCAATTGTTTAGTTTAGACAAAACTTTAAATTTTCTCCATGATTTAAAAAAGAAGATTATTTAAGCGTTGCTCCTAGTGTAGATTCTGCGACAAATCTAAATAAAGGTAGTGAGAGAAAGTTTCAAATAAATCAAACAAGTAATCCTTTAAACTTAGGAGCAGCATTCTTTTATTACAAGATTAAACTATCAGGATTTGTTACAGACTCAACTATAACTCTAGAAAACAATTTTTTCCCGAGAATGTTTGAAAATATGAGACTACAATTAGGATCGTCAGAAATTGAGAATATAGGAAATTGTGGAGAATTCTCAAGTATGTTAAATTTGTAATGTTAGACAAACCAACAGTTGAAACATATGGAGAATCGATAGGATGGATACCAGATACAGGTAAAGGAAGTGAGAAGAATCCTAATTTTGCAATAAGAAAAGAATTATATCAAGGTGATGGGAAACTGAAAGCTGATACTTCCTATTCATTTGATGGAAGATTCCCATTAAATACTTTGTTCGGATTCTTGGAAAATTATAATAGAGTTGTATTTTTGTTACCAATTAACATTATTTTAAAAAAAAGTTAAATGATGAAAATATTTTATATGGAACTGGAACAACAGCTGTACCAAAACCAACAGGAAAAGTTGAGATAGAATCACTGGAGCTATGGATTCCTGAATTAACTGTTAATCCAAGAAGTGAGGTAACTTTATTGGAAAGATTGAATAAAGATAAACCTATCTCTGTAAATTTTCTAAATAGAAATGGAACCACAAACGAACTTGCAGCTGGAAGTACAAATATAAGTTGGAAAGTAAGTTAAACAAATTCTAGACCTAGATATGTTTTAGTAGCTTTCAAAGATTTAACTACTTCAATTGAGAAAAATAATTCCTTGTTTATTCAAAAAGATGGAGCTAATGCTATAACAAGTTTAAGAGTTCAGATTAATAACTCTTACTATCCTATAAATAAGATGGAGTTTGATGCTGTGGGAAATAAACAGATGGAACCGTATTTAGCTTATGTTAAAATGTGTAAAGAATTTAATGTTTTGCCACAGTTAAATATTAGAGATTTTAAAAATTTATACTCAATTTTCTGTTTTGATGTTTCTGCTCAAGATGAAAAACTTTCTGTAAATGGTTGTGATATTACAGTTCACATTACAAAATCATCTGATTTTAAAGCAAAAGCATATTGTTTAATTTTAGAAGAGAAACATTGTTAAATACAGATAAAGAATGGAAAGATGTTTACTGTTGAGATGATTTAAAAAGTATGAGTAAAACGATGAGAAACGATGAGACAAAAAAGTGATGAGAAAACGATGAGGTAAAGTTTTTTAACACCGAAGGCGCGAGACTCTTTAAGTCTTTCAAAAAGATGATTTTTTGCAATTCATTTGTATAAAATCTTCCTAATATTTTTTCTCCATTTAGATCAAAAATCGAATAAACTATAGGTTTTGTTTTATGAACTTTACTTATAACAAATATTTCTTTAGACCATTTATGGGTAAAACCTTTTTCAAATTTGTTTTTCCATTTAAAAATTCTAACATGATCACCAATCTGAAACTTTGGTTTTTCCTTTATATCTTCATTTTCATTATTTTTTATAAGATCAGGATTATCACTTGCTTCTTCCGGAAAAACTCCTATTGTTCTATGAACTTTATGATTATAAAAATTTTGTATTTTAGGTAATATCTTCAACCATTTTTGATTTCCTTGAATTGTAAACTCTTTCCACATAAAATTTTTTAAAGTTCTATTAAATCTTTCTATAACTGGATTATGTGACGGTCCTTGACTTCTTTCATCTGGTTGATTGAAAGTTGAATAGATTTCTATATTATTTCGTTTTAAAAAGTCTAAAAATGTTTTGTTGTAAAATTCTGATCCGTGATCAACATATAATTTTTTAGGAATTCTTTCTGGTTCTTCTTCAAATAATTCTTACAAAAGTATTTTTAATAGTATTTCCTGTTTTATTTTTTAAAGGGAAAGCCCATGCATATTTTGTATATAAGTCTATAATCGTTAAAATATATTTAAAATCTTCATCTTTTTTTATTTCAACTAAATCTGCTCCCCAAATATCATCTTTGTTGAAGACTTTAACTTTTAAAAATGTTTTAGGTTTTCTGTATTCTTTATGTAATTCTTGTGCTAATTCATTTAAATCCCCACCAAACATAATTTTTAACTTCATTGAATTTTTTACAAGTGTTCTTGCAATTCTTTCTCCAAATGTTGGCTTCTGAATTTCATTTAAATCTTGAATTAAGTCAATATCCGCCTTTTGTCTTGAACGAATATCTTCATTGTTGTAAGCAATATCATGTTTTAGACATGCATTATCAACACGATTTATTGGTTCTTCTCCAGGATTTGGATTATTATTTTCGTCTAATCTAATATCTAAACGTGTTCCAGGTCCGGCATAAGCGTAGCCCGGAAAATGATGTTATCCTTTATATTTTGTCCATGGAAAGTCTGGTAACTTTTTGAAAGTGTTTGAAGGTCTCTTCCTATCTTTTTAGTATTTTCAATATGAATTTGCGTTTTCTCATGTCTATTTTTGTTCATTCTTGTCATATATTTTCCACATGTTGGGCAGAAATAAGTATTCATTTTTTATATCAATTTTTTAAATAAAAATAATAAAAGATATATTTGAATTTTTAGATCAATTTTATATGAATTTTTAAATAAAAATAATTAAGATATATATTTTAAAAATCATTTAACCACAAACCGGTTAACCGGTTTACGCATCACTGATTTTCTGTTTCTAATTTTTTCCATGATTTTTTTCTTAACTTTTCTTAAAAGAATTGATAGGTCTGTTTTTATGAGGTAAAACACTGAAATGATGAAAAATATTGTCAGATTTAAACGAGTGAAATTCTCTTTTTCGATTTTTTCATTAAATTTCTTTCTATCGCTGGGACAAGACGGTTTTCAAGATAAAATCCATAAAAAATGTTACATTTTCATCAGATTTAAACCTGTAAAAGATTTAAATTTAACAGATTTAAATCTGTAAAAAATGTTGAAATTTTATCAATTTTCATTTTTTACATTTTTTAACTTATTAAAAAATTAAAATAATATAATTTAGAAATAATTATAAATAATAGGTGAGTAGTGGAAAAATGTATGTTCGAAACCACCCCCCCCCGAGGGGGAGTTTAACTAGTTACCGTGGTTGCCATGGCAACGGTCGCGGTTACCATGGCAACGGTCGCGATCACCTTAGCAACGGTCGCGGTTACCATGGCAACGGTCGCGATCACCTTGGCAACGTTTCCGATTGGCCGCCGGGCCCCTAGCAACGGTCGCGATCACCTTGGCAACGCTTCTGATTGGTCGACGGTTCCCTAGCAACGGTCGCGATCGTCAAAGCAACGGTCGGGGTTACCATAGCAACGGTCGCGATCACCTTAGAAACGCTTCTGATTGGTTCCTTGGTTCCCTAACAACGGTCGCGATTACCTAAAAACATTTCTGATTGGTCGACGGTTCCTTAGCAACGGTCACGATCACCATAGCAACGGTCACGATCACCTTAGCAACCGTTCCGGTTCACTTGGTGACGGTAACCAAGGTCATGGTTCCCAGGGTAACGGTAACC
>MQRK01207522.1:345-23004 GCA_001938485.1 Girardia tigrina | reverse complement strand
TGACTTTTTAGAAATTCGAATCTCTCAATGAGTTTGTAGGATTTCAATTAATATTCATTCACTTTATATACTTTTCTTCCTTTTATTTCGGCCATGATTTAAAGAAATATTTTTTGGAGTTTTTTTGTGTCAATAAGATCACATTTTTCATAGACAAATGAAGTAATAAATATAATAAATAAAATTTACTAATTTGCATAATTTTGTACTATTTCAATAATTACTTTCATTGAATTTTTAATGAAATATTTTATCCATTAAATTATTTTTGATGATTTTCATAAAATGTTGGCGTAATTAAATTTTTTTTAAAGAAATACTCAATTTTATTTTTTTATCCCATTATTAAATTCCTTAAAATTCTATTAATATTCTTCTATAATTTTGTAGATTATTTTGTTAATTACAAAAACCAAATTATTTTTATTTAATTTATTTTTTATCTGATTAATCTTTTGTAGAGTTTTATTTTGAGAAATATGTAATGAAAATAGAATATTTCATATTGATAAATCGTCATAATCCTGGTGCACTATATATATAATCATCATATTTTATCTGATCGTTGTTAAAATAGGGAAAATAAGTTTTTTTACTTATATAATAACTACATAGCGAAAGTTGATAGATGGTTTATATCACAACCATTTACAATGAAGGCGGGAGACTGTTCGAGTCAGTATAAACATCGAATGATAGTGTCGAGGTGTCTGGACATCGAAATAAAATTCGTCAGTTCAAATCTGGTAGTTATTTACACCGAGTTCCCACTGGATAATACGAATTTTCTACATTACTTGTGATGCCAATTTAGTGGTTGGGGGGATGTAATGAAGGCCACTGTGAAGCAGCCTAGAGTGGCGGGTTGTTTGTGCTGGTGTTGGATGTTTAACTGTTGTTTTGATAATTGAAATGCTGACTAGATTGGTTCATTCGAATATTCGGTCATTGATGAGGCGTTTCTGTGTGTATGAGCGAGTGCGAGTGTTAGCTAGCGAGTGTTTGTTGGGAGTTTGGTGAAGTTTCAGTTGCGTGGGTGATGATACCTGATTTGGAATCTTTGTGTGAATCTTTATTTTATAAGCAATGATTTTGTTTTCTTTGGATAATTTTGTTGAACTGTGTGCAAAAGGCGAGCTGAGTGTGTAAATATCATTGGATTTGTGCTCTGTTCGCTGTTTGGGGAATCCATTAGCAATTTATCACACTATTCCCCGCGTTTGTTTTCATTATCTCGAAAGATAAACAATGTACAAAACTTTTCAGTTGGTGATCAGTAACTTTCTGTTTAAAAAATTATATATATATATATATATATATATGAAAAAATAAAATATTAATTTCATTGAAATGATATTTGTTCTTTTTTTCAATAATGACATACAATTTTAAAAATAAAAAAGACAAATTCAATCAATTAAATAAAGCGTCGAAAGTTTTTCTATTTTTTCATGTTTATCTTATTATATTTTTTATTTTAAATCATTATTCGTTATTATTTTTTGTTGTTTTAATTCAAATGAATTAAGATAAATATGACATGGATATGTTGATTCTCAACATAATACCCCAGGGGATTAAGGGTTTTTGTACACTGAAGAAAATTCTTGTACATTAAATTGATTTAAAATGGTTTAATGTCATATATGGGAATCTTTTGATTTATCTTTCGATTAGAAAAAAAACATTAACAATGAATTTAAAAATCAAAAATAGAACGTTATTTTAAAAAAATAAAAAAATATTTTTAAGTATTATATTCATAAAAAGGATAGGTCCATGTTTTTAAAATTTTTATTTGAATAAAGTTATTTAAATGTTAGTAGATTTTGTTCACAATAAAAAAACGCATTTTTAAAGTATAATATATTCAGAATTATTTTAATTATAATTATATTCAGAAGAGGAATCTAATTCTTGTTTACTTGCATTAAGGATTATAATAAATGTTGAAACTTTCAGAAATCATAATCTATTTAATATAGAAATAAATTTTATTTATAAATAGTAATACCACGTGTTTTCATTAAGTCTAAAAGTTTGAATTTGGATCCATTAAAAATAAAAAATATTAGTAATTCTTCTTACTGGTATGGTAACTGTACATCTACCAGCATCCTACTTGAATCAATGACATGTCTATGGTAAAGGTATTAAAGTGCATTGAAACCATTCCAATTGATGTTTCAAGGAATTGGGTAGATGCGTTTTGAGCCATGAATAAACGTTCAATTGGCTTACTTAAATCATATTAATGTATTTTCTTTTAATTGATCAAATATTTTAATAATAATTAACCTCTTTATTATTTATAATTTTGTGTATATAAATAAATTAATCATTTTGTTTGTTTTTTATTAAATTTTAATTGCTTATTGTTTAGGTGTATTCTCCAAATAACGCTGATCCCAGTGAACTGATTTCCTCTGATCCAGCACCTTACCCTAACTCAAGCTCAATGGTTTATCGGTTGTCAGACATGAAAGCTAATCAAATTCTACCATTATCAAATGGAAACACAGATTTATATGAACAATCAAATTATTTTCCCTTTGGTCAGTTTTTACTTTTTTAATTTTCGTGTAAAAATATTATTACTATCCTTTTTATTATAAAAAGAGGATTATATAATTGAAAAAGGAATATATTAATGATGTGAATCGCCATCGATCAATTCACTAATCATAAACACCTGTTTAATAATAAAATACTTCTTTCTTTATACATCTAAATTGTATTGATAATGAAGCTTTTAAATTCATAGAAATATTCTTAGAATAGAATAAGACAGTGAATCAGGTTTACTTAACTATTCTATGCCTTTGAGTAATTGAGCAAGCATGTGCTCCACTCTAGCATAAATTCTCACACTCGGCCGAGATGGGTGGCTTTCCCGAATTCATCACCATCAACTGACCACTTCACATGTGTCTTTTCCCATAATTTTCCTTTTACTTGTTAATTGATTATTAATATTAAATTACCATTGATTTAACAATTAATTTGTAATAATATATTTGATAATGCTTTCCTGTTAATCAATCTCTCTAACTCTCTCTCACTCTTTCAGATTGTCTCTGCATTAATATCCTCGATTTTCCAAAATCCATTTGACTCCAGATAATCTCGCCGTTCCATGTGCCGAGTGCAAATATTTATTCACACCTCATCCAATTATGTTGGGAGACTTGTTTTCCTTTTACTCTTCCAATTTTGTTTAATGATATTACTTTGCTAATTTTTTATCATTAATTTATTTTTGAAATAATAATTTTCGAGATTTAAAAAGAATCAGATAAAATGATTTAAAGAAAATGTTTTTCTTATATTTAAAATTTTTTGAAAAGTATTATTAATTTATTTTATAAGTTTTTGAATTTTTTGAAATTAATTTTGATTTAAATAATTTATTTTGTCTTAAATAAAAGTTATGAACAATGAATAAATCCAAGTTATAATTTCACTTTTATTTATTGTCATTATTAATTATTTAATTTGTTAATTAAAATTGTGATGATTAAACATTGACTTTGAAGAATATTATGCTGGAATCATTTTTTCATTAAAATTATTTATATTTTCTTTGATATTTAAATATACATCAAACATGATCATTCCAAAAATTATATATCTACATTAAATTTTTCATTTACAATAAAATATGTCAATATTAATATAAAATATAACAATAGAATGTCCTACCTCTTCCTGTTGCTAAATTTTTTTAAAAAGAACTATTATAGATATTTTAGTTAGAGAGTGATAGAAAGAACTAATTTTCAGTTTATTTGAAGGTAGAATTCAAATGTTTCTTCTACATCTCGTGGTTTTGGTTCTAGAATATCTACATTATCCGGAAAAAATATTTTCCTCTTTTAAGTCAATTTGTGAAACGATAAAAAAATTTTTTTTTTAAAAACTTATTTATTAACTATTTTTTAGTTTTTTATATATATAATATTTCGATAGCAATTTTCAACAATTTCATCGATTCGTAGTCGGGATTTCACGTCAACAACTCGCATGAGTTATCCGATCGAGCCGATTAAGGTTCATAATGACCGGCCTTTAAGAGGAGTATTTAGAATGTGTTTTAGTTCGGTCATATCGTGGGATCACGGTGGGATCCAGAACTATTCGGTACTACAAGAAAATATTTGACCTAATAAATCGGATAGTCTGATCTACACAGTGCTAGTTCCACATCTGAAACTTCCAAAAAGTTGTTTTTGCCCACGAGAAAATTTTTGCAAAAGGTGGAATACATCGAGTCCAGATAATCATTTTTTTACAAATTCATAATAACAAAGATTTAACCAAACAAACTATAAATAGCAAGGAATCGTTAAATATATTTATTACGATGAAATACCGAACTTAACTTGCAATTACTTGCACGGAATTTGTCATTCAATAGCAAAGATATCAAATAATAGTTTAAAGCTAATAAATATGGTTTGATAATTTCAGAAATAGAACCGCTATTGACAGTATTATTATGTGTGGAAAACGTGCTAGAGCAGAGAGAGGAGCTACAAAAATTTGTGACGGAATTCCAAACAATAATGAGATAGGAAGATTACGAAGCCCAACAAGTTTTCAACTTTCCTCATAGTGTTAATTCCGAATTTTCGTTATATAATGGATAAAAAGGGGAATTAATTTCGGGAACATGCGATATAAGATTATAATTTCAGAAAAGCCACTAATATCCGAAATAATTGTCTAAGATCAAATGAAATGTACAGTATATTCTAATTTTAAAATAAGACAAACTAAACAAATTATATTAAGAACTATAAGGTAGAGAATTAAGAATTGAATGTTTTTGTGGGTCAATATTTAATATAAACTGGGAGTTTCCTTATGGAACCAGTTCTTAAATTAGGATATTCAGTTTTAATGTCTGTATGGATTAGGAAAGAAAGAATCTAAATCTGTATCCTTTAGAACGAATAATTGGTTCTTTTATTTAATTTGTAATCATTGGAATGTAAGGTTCATCTCTTTCACCGCACAATCAGGATGGTGCTGGCATGGATCCTCTAGATCAGGATAAGACCTTCATGATTTTCGTATTAATTCGTACACAATACTTTAAAAATTAAATAACATTAAAACGGTTAAATTTCTTTTATAAGTATCAAATTACCCAATGCCAAACAGTTAAAAATTTTTAAAGACAATATTATAGAATTTATAAAAACAGGTAATGTTTATTTCCCTAACTGAAAGAAATCTTATGACCTTTACCATGAAACTTCACACGTCAATACGGGCTTCATGTGTTTTATAACTGGAAAATATTTTCATTTATTATTTTATTACAAATAAGCAACTTAATCAAGAATTATTAGTGACACGAGACTTTATACTCGTAGCCGATCGTCCCATTATAATTGGATAGAATAAATTTTCGGGATTGAAAAGTTCAAGAGTTTGATTTGAAAACTAATTTTTTAAACTAAATAATTATTTTTTAAAATCGATTTGTAATTAATATACTAAAGTATTTTTTTTCTAAATTATTTGTATATTTAATTTTTGTGGAAAATTCAATGATATTAAAATCAATTATAGAACTCTCAGAAATAAATATGGAGAATCCTGGGTAAAAGACCAATAGAGAGAGAGTGTGTATGAGAGTGTGTGTGCGTCGGGCTGTGTGTGTGTGGTGCTGCTCTTGATTCGTGTGCAAGAGGCATCGATGAGTATCTCTGAGAGTCATTTAGAATTAATCGATTAACTCAATGATTTTTATTCATTATTAATAGAATCATATTCGAAGTCTTTTATCCGATAAAAATTCTTTATTTAATTATCATTTTCAATTGTTTATCGAAGAATATTTTTATGATTATTTTTTGTTTTTTTGAATAATTTTTAATTCATATTTTCTTAAAGATTACTTTTAGACGTTATTTATTTATTCCATTTTTATTAATATTTTATTTTACTTATTAAAGATTTCGATATCTGGAAACGGTATAATGTTTATTTTATTTTCTTATAATTATTATTGATTTTTCCATTCGATATTGCTTCTAACACTAAATAAATAATTATTTTCAAACGGCTTGCTGGCAGTTCTTGAGCTTATTTGTACTTGCACCAATAAATCAATAAACTAATATCGATTAATGGCAATATAATTGATTTTATATACAAGGTGTCCCAACTATAATCACCATTTTTCGATTATAAATTTTGGGGACTTAATTGCGGAAAATTTTTTATCAATAAAGTTTTACTATTTTACGGAATAATTCATTTTTAATAAAGTTCTGACTTCTGTTATTATATATATATATAACCAAAATTATTTTTAAAATTCATAAATGATATTCGTCCTTTTACTATATTTTCTACATGATTAGACGTAAATATTAAACTTAATGTTTTGGAATTCTCGTCAGCAGGATAAATAAGGGCGATCAAACTGAATTATATAGAAAGGCAACAGATACAACACCAAAGAATTTTTGTAAAGAGAAAAACAAAAAGGTTAAAAGGAAAACTCTCACAGAGCTAAAAATTTTTCTTCTAGTTTTGAAATCGCACATTATCGTTTAATATTTTAAGTAAACATTATGAAGTAAAATATGTATTCAAACAAGCAAATAGAGCACAAAATTGTAGTAGCATTAGACAATTTGTATACAAAGGCGAAGGTTAAATGTTTAAAAGACGGAAATATTGAAGTGGACAAACAGATCATTGAAAGAACATATTCTGAAGGGTTTAGATTATTTAAGAGGAATGTGTATAGAAGTAACAATAGTCACAAGATTGTTTAGAAGACACCCAAAGTAAAATGTTTCCTTTCAAAGAAATCAAAACAGTCTGTGGATTACAAGCTAATCTGGTTTATAAATTCAAATGTGACGTATCTCAGACTCTCTATATAAGAGACAAAATCATCATCTAAAATGCTGATTAGTGAGGATTCGCAATCGAGTCAATCGAGAAGGTTTTTAATCACTAGATACATGATAAAAATAGAACCTCTTCAATTTAAGAGAATGAGATTTTTGTTCTCCGAAAATGGTTTGATTAACTTTGAATCCCTATGGATGGGTTACTACAACATAATACTTAATATTTTTGCTTACATATGTTTAACCATTAGTATGCATTAATATTTTACTTATTTTTAATATTTTTGCCCTTTTTTAATTAATTAATTTTATATCATTAAAATCATTATAATCACATATCATTAGTTAATATTTATATATTTATTGTCATTTATTTTAATTGTTAATAGAAACATAATTTTTTAAACTTTGTCTTTTTAAAAAAATATTTATCTACAGAATTAAAAGTATAATATCACTAAATTATAAGTGTTTGGGAATGGTGTAATAGTTCTCCTGTATAAGATTAAAACATAGAAAGCAATATTTGTTCGTCTTCTTTCATTTTGTTTAGCAAACTCAATATTACGATGAGCCTTTTTTTAAACAAATTTCTTCAATTAAATTAATTTCACTAGAATAAGAGACTCAAAAGAAGTTGGGTTTTATTTTTCCTAAACCAATTTATTTCCGAAAATTTCCAATAGCCTAAGACATTTGTAATTTCAATTTTCGAAGATTAAAGTTAAGTAATTAAACGTTTCGCTATTATTCATAGGTCATGATTCCGTGTTATTAATTTATAATATTTTGAGTTTGATGTTCTTATGCAAAACGAATCATAATAATACATATGTATTTTCTCCTATGGAATCGATTTCTTGATTTGGGGGTGACCTTTTTGCAAAAGATATTGAAATGACACTGCTTTTCGTTGTTTTTACGTAAAAGTTCATCGAATGAACATGTTGTTGTTAAACAGTTATAACCCTATTTACCATATTTGTTAAGAATATCATATTCTATTTTTGGTCTCTTTAAGGTACCTAAAAAAGTTTGTTTTTTTCTAATACTTTCTTTCCAACTTGTTATTTAAAATGCAATGTTTTATCATTAGCACTGTATCTATTCTTTTGAAGATATTTAGGAATGAATGTATATACATTTACATACTCTGACTTAAGGACGTTAGTTTTTTGTAAAACTTTAAAACATGCACTTTTCTTAAAATTTTCTAAAATTTTGATTGAGTAAATAAATTATTTTAAATCTCTATCTTCTGTGAAGCGTTCAAGTATATAATATGGATCAGTGCTTGACTGTCATCTTCTCTTTCTTCTTTCTTCCAGTCATGCTTTCATGTAAACTAAAAGATAGAAGATAGATTCCACAGTGTCTAAATGGGATTTATTCCAAATATTTCATTCAAAGTAGCATTTTCGAAAAGTCGAGGTCCCTTCAATTATAGATTTCAAAACTTTAGTCAATTTATGTACAATTAACCAAAATGGGATTATTTTTTGGATACCTCTATAAAAAATATTGCTAGCAAATTAATAATGCTTATATGTTATTGAGTTAAAGGCAGTCGTTACTATGTGCAAAAATTATATTTAATGATTTCAAATTTAATTTTTTGAATAAATTATTTTTTCCATTGAACATTTAATTTATTAGTGCCTGAAATTTTTATGCATTTATATTTTGAAATTAATAATAATAAATTATGTTTCTCTGTGGAATTATGGGACATTGATCGTCTTTTATTTCATTAAAATATCATAAATTTGATCAATTTCTATTTGAATCACTTAACGATGTAAAAGTTATTGGTTTCAATTAGAAAAAAATATTTATTTACTTTTTGCTTTTCGTTTTCTTTTCTAAAATTAATTTCTTTTTCTCTATTTAACTCGCAAAAATCGAATATTGTTTTCCTAGAACGGTCTCAGACAATTAGAGGAAAGACCTAACAATAGACGTGTTCCAAAACTGGACGAGTTCTGCAAATCGATAATAGTTGCTTTATTTAATGTGCTCCGTGGAGTTAGCAATGAATTATTCAATTAACAGTGGAAATAAATCTTGAAAGAATTTCTGGAGAAAGGATGATTCTTAGAAAAAATCGATATTTTATCTTTCATTTTCGATAAATACATAAAAATAAAAAACCAGTACAATTGAAGTAAAAGAAAATTTTACATTTGAAGTAGTTGATTTTAAAAATGAGGATTTTTTTTACTGTTATCAATAATAAAAAGACTCAACTTTTTTAAAGGAAACTTCAAAAGAAAAAAGACCAAAAATAATGTTGGATTATCTAATATAAGATAATATGGAGATTAATATTATATTGATAAGTTTATTTTTATTCATATTTTATGGATCAGGAAATGTTTCCTGATCTTTGGGATTAAACAAATATTTTATATCCTTGAAAATGATAATACTAAATTCATAGAAATATTAATAATTGTCGGCTGAAATGAATCTCAAATTAAAATTAATATTGCAAAACAATTCTATAGAAACTTTTAAGGATTTAAAATATAATCGACAATATCGTATTTCTCGAAATATAAGACACTGTCTGATATTAATTTTGATGGAAAAATTACCAGTAGGTCTTATATTAGAATGTTTGTCTATCGTCTTATATTAATATTCCAAAAACGTGTCTTTAAATTTTAGACTAGGTCTTATATTTGGAGAAACACGGTATGTTGTTTCCGACAAAAAGGATAATCAACATTTTCTTCAAGATAAAAAAATCCAATTTAACTATCAAGGTCTTATCATGCTCTTCATTGTAATATTTAAAACACTGTCCAAACTAAAAGAAAAAAACACTTATCAGAAATAATGTTATATTCGAGATCGTTATTTTAAAATCTCAAGAGGAATTTTCGGTCTTTAAATCTTTGAAATTTATTGATCCGACTGAATTTTTGCATGAATATCCGGTGTTCTTTACATGACAATCCAAACCCACTGAAATCCAGATTTATATAGGTATTGGAACTAGATATATAGAACTAAGTATATATAAGTATTGGACCCCATAAAGATTTGGTCACCTTCATTCGAATGATGAAGGCCATAGCTCTTGAAAAAGCAATTAATTGTTGAGGAGATTTTCTTGTCAGTAGGAATTTTCTTATCAAAATTTTTTTTAAATAAAAACTGATAGACTTGTCATTTGAAAATATTAAAATTTAAATTTCTAAGGAGTGGAGATGTAACTTCTTTATTTTTTACATAGATTAAAATCATTATATTTGTTACCATTGCAGATAGTGACAATTCCAGCAAAAACAACATTCCTTATCATTTGTTAGGTAACAAGGAAACCGATTTTCGGAAGGACGAAAGAAATCTCTGATTAAAAATTCTAACAATTGCATCATTTGTTTATTTTTTTCCAAAATATCTTTAAAATTTAACTGTAAAAAACGAATTCATTTCAATGATAATTATAATAATAATTTCTAATTTATTTTTATCATAAAATTAATTGATGAAACACTGTGACCTGTTATAAAACTATCAAAAACTGTCTAGATTGACACGGTGTGAATAGGTTGATCGAATGGTGTAATCAACTCGTATTGAGAACGAAAGGGGATAATTTTGATGGTGTGACGTCATCAGTGTGCCAGTGACATCATAACTGAACTATTGGCTCGAGGTTTGTGATTGCATCGAGCCGGCTTGAGTGTGCCGTCAAACTAACGATTTCATTGATTGATTTGCACATCTCTTTTCGATTATATTTATTATATTTTTTATCCAACAAGTTTATTTTATTTACTGTTTTTTACAATTTTGTTTTTTACAATTTTTTTTATTGATAAATAAAATTTTAAAAAAGTATTTTTTTCTAATGATGAATTCTTGTGCTTTTGTAAAATAATTATATAAAATTTTTCATTTGCAGAATCTCGACCGGATATGTGGAATCCACAATACAATTATGGTCATTCCCAAGCAACAACTGATGCTTTTGTAAGGACATATTTTGTTTTCTTTTTTTGAAATTTATGAGGAAAAATAATAATCAAATCGTGTTATAATGATCGGGTCCTGGACCCTCGATCTAGAATTAGATTCATTATAACTATAAATCCACCAGATTGGGTCACAGCCATTTTTGTTGATAGGCAAATTGATTGTTTCGCAAATCTCTTAATTTGGCAAAAAAAATTTTTTAAGCTGGTTTTCCAGTTGTTTATTACTGTCGGAAACAATTCCTATTGAAATTAACAAAAAAGAATCATTCAATGAACATAAATATTTTATTCTCCGATGGATGATTATGTTTTTGAGGAGAAAATAAAATGGGAAACTTTGAGTTCTGAGACTGCATATATACATATACATATCAAACTGTAGATCAAATATCGAGATATGTTTAGAAAACATGAAAAGAACAAAACTATAATTTTTATTAACCAGATTTATTGCCAATTAAATAGGTTTCGTGGGTTAAATTAATCCCGTTGAGGGTATTCAATGTGTTTTTAGAGTTTCAACAGAAATTCGATGAAAACTTCGTTTATTTTTTATCTATTATTTTGTATCAATAATATTCAATTTTTCTTTGAAAGAAAACTGAAAAATTGTAAAGTTGATTTTTTATTGTTCTTTTTTTGTTTGATTTATTTTGAAAATTTTTATTTTTTGGATTTTATTTGATTTTTATTTTTCCGATTAATGGACATTATTTTTTAATTTTTTATAAATAATATTTCATTCAGAATCTTTACATGTGTCCTAACGGTCCAGTCGGTGACTATCGGTCAACATATTCATCTAATCCTTTGCTCAACAGTATGATCATATATAATTACGTTAGTATTATAATATTCTTATCGCAGATCCTTCAGGTTATATGCCGACTGATTATTATCAACAAAAATTAAGTGCTAGTGATCCGGTCGTCACTTGTACCGCATCTTTGATCAGTATGAGTAATTGTGCTAATGGAATGGTAACGGGATTTGAGGCTTCAATTTCCAATCTAAGTCAACATATGGATTCAACATTACAGAATACCATTCATTTGATAAAAAATCAAATGGATGCTGGAGTAGAGGCTTTATATGACATAGCTGGTGCCAATAATCTAGATTCAATGCGTGCAACATATACTGATCTATCGGGTCTATCCTCTAGTAGTAAATTGTTATCATCTGCCAGTCAAATGTTCCCAGGAGAAACCGACATGTCGAATTTATCATCAGCCACAGGATTAGGTCCTAATGTTTGCATTAGTACTCTGCCTCAAACCATGCCCTTAGACTCTAGTTTGGCCGCAGCAAACTCATCTTTACTTAGTGATCATTCTTCATCTGCAAACTCTGGCTCTTGTATTTCTTTTTGTTCCTATTGAATCATTAATTAATTATTCTCCAGCAAATGGAAAATCTGGTTCTTCACAAAAAACCGCAGGTCCTCGAGCTTTCAACCAAGTATTCGGTAGTCAGATGAATACAAATACCAGCAGTAAAACACAAAACAATTCAGTAGTGTCAGCAAATGTGCAACCTCACAAACGTAGAGCCGACAATAGCACCGAAAGTATTTGTGACGACTCTGAAGGAACTATTGATCCCGACGAGACCCCTGAACAGAAGCATTTGAGGGAAAAATCGCGCCGTCAAGCAAACAATGCCAGAGAACGGTAATTCAGCTCGATTTGTTGTTGATTAAATATGTAGATTTATTATGAAATTTTGAGTTTGATTATATTTCTTTAAAATATTAACTAAATATAGCGCTCGTGTCACCAAAATTCAACTAAACTCATAATTTTCAGTAAATTCCGTGTATTGACAGCTAATATTTAATTAAATCCCGCATTTAAGTAAAGGATTACAATGCAAATACATATTTAATTAAGCAGGGAAATATAATATGTAGTTGAAGAACTCTCCCAAACAAGAATGAATAAATCAATTTAATGATTTTCACTCTTTTAAGGTGGGTTTTTGTTTGGGTATTTTCACATTTTAATTATTTACTGTTTTATTTTGACGCGGATTATTTATTAATGATCCTGATCCCGGCCAATGAGTTTTTTATGGGGATTTTCTGACAGACATTACTTTTTATTATAAATATGATTCGAGTTTGCATAGTTGATTCTTTTCTAGTAAATTATTTTGATTTATTTTTTTATATAATGCATTTTTTAGTAAATAAACTCGAATAAATATAAAAATTAGTAGACTAAAAATAAAGTATTATTATTAAATCGTAATATTTTTTTCATTTTCCCTCTATAGATTTTAATTATGAATTTTAGAGTTCAATAGAAAAAATATCTTAAAATGATGGAATTATTCAACTTTAGACAATGTTTTAGGACAGACAGATTTTTTTATGATTATTAATTATTTATATAAATACTATTCTAAAATATATTGGGTTTTATGTATAGTAACTTAATTTTCTATTTGCCATTTTATTTATTTGAGTAACGATTTGCGAAGGAACAATTATATTTGTTTTTTTATTAAAAAATGTTTTCTTTTGAAAACGGGATATAATTGAAGAAGTTCCGTAAAATGGTGTAATAAAAGAAAATATTTTCACTGTTTTGTGGTTATTCAAATCAATCATTGTTCTGAAAATTGTTAAAATATGGGGGTTAACACTTCAATTTTCCACAGCAGTGTCGGAAATTCGATACTAGGCTTATTCCAAATACATCTTTTAGGCAAGTTTTCTTGAAAAAATCTCGTTATTTTATCGAAAGAACATAAATGGAGACCCTTCCATAGTAATAAAATTGTGAATCACTAGTAATCTTTTTACGAGTAGTTGCTAACTAAATTCATAGTGAATATCTATGGCTAACAAAAATGAAATAAAATTTCCTAACAGCAAACAATCTTGAGTGCTCCCAATTTGTTATGGTTTATGTTAGAAAGCACACAGAATAGTATACCACTAATAATGATTTTCGCAAACTAATAGAGTTTCTGGGAATTGGTTTAGAAGAGGCACCACTTTACAATTATGAAATATAATATATATTTACAATATATGAAATATAAAGTATTGTAAATTAAAATTGTTAGTAATTTCAAGTCTGAGTGAAGTATGATAATAAATACATTTATTTTTATTGACTTTTATATATTTATAAAAAATTTCCATTTTAATGCAATAGATTTCTTCAAATATTTAAAATATATCTTTTGATTTTGAACAAATGCTGAAGAATATTGTCTTTTTTTGCAAATCGTGACTCGGACTTAAATTAATGGGCTGTAACCACTAACATATGTAGTCCGGCCAAGAAGCCTTTAGACTTGATACGAAAAGAAAACGGTAACGAAATAACATTTTTATCACCGAATTACAATGCAACAGAAATTCATTTCTCAACTACTGAACCTCATTAAAGACATTCGGAAACAGTCAATCTTAAATATTTTTAACTTCTTCTTTCATTTCGGATGCAGTAGCGAAATGCCAATCCTTAAGAGTTTTCTTGAAGATGTTCAAAAGTGTGAAATCTCTAGGAAGTGCATGGTCAACGCACATCGAACCGAAAACAATCCGAAATCTCATGGATGTAATTCAACTGAAATATCTGACCAAATCGCAATCTGAGAGAACAGTGTGTTCTCTCAACTGTACCAGGTTTGAGACGGATGGCATTCAATATAATAACACATTTAGTCAGTGCAAGACAATCATACACTGTCAAAATAAATTTCCCTGTTATTCACAAAATAATTGATTTAATAGTCAAAATATAAACATCGCAAAGTTAAATATATAAATCCTTTTTTTTCTTTCACTTTTGTTGTTGTTGTATGACATTTGTGTGTGGAAGCATTGTCACGGAGGAGCAATTTGAAGCATTTGCATCGTAGCTTGAATACTAAGCTCAGAATAATATAGACCCTTCATTACCATTCTTTTGTTAAGGACATAAATTCAAATAATTCGAAACATTGTCATGCCTGTGAGATATTCCATGACAGAGTTTGCGTGTTGTACATTCATTAGGGAGTCTTTAATCCACAGAATCTCGTTTACTTTCAGGAACATTACAGACTGATTGCTGTTTCATCTTTCGTAATGATATACAGAAAAAATTTAAGACGATAGTTACACATTTCATTTATCAGAAATTTCGGAACAAAGTTTATAAATTTAAAGATCTTTAAGTATGGCATGAGTGAAACCTTTACTAATGTTAAAATTTATTTCGGGCTCACTCAAATAAATTTTCTCTTTTGTGATTATTTTCTAATACATTTTTTTTTAAATTTATGATACATTAAAATAGATTTTCGTTCATTTTTCATGTCTTGAACCAAGTGTAGTTGTTCGCACGTAATGGACAATCAATTCCATATTCTTCTTGCAATTGCTTGTATATTTCGGTTCTGTCATTCTTTTTAATGAGAAGAAGATTAATAACACTTGTGCTCAACCGATGAAGTCATGTTACATGAGAGAATAAGTTTTCTGTGATATTTCTAACTGAACGAGTACTGTATGCGTTTGTTCTCCACATCGTTGCCTACATCTATTTATAATAACATCGTTATCGTTGATAAACATTTATTTTTAGGTTAGTCTAAAGAATATTGACCACACTAGATAGATCTTGAATGTTTTCCAGAAATAAATCATCGAAAGATATCTACAATGAAGTTTGACAAAGTAAAGATTTGTATCTCTCCTGGAAAATTCTTTAGAGTAAATCAATTGTGTTGAAATATACATTTTTTCTTGCTACTTATTTCAAAACTATAAAAAAGAGTTTAGTTGTATTACGTTTTAAAAACCGTAATTTCAGAAAAATATATAAAAAATATAAAATAAAAAAATGATTTAAATTAAAAATCTTTAATAAAAATAATTATTACTACAAATCTTCAAAACAAATGTTGAAATTCACATAATTATTTTACGTTTAAAAATATTTAAAATATTAAAAAAATCTATTTTAAATATTAAAATTATTCTTGTGAAAGATGTATTATATAAACTGGTTACAGGTAATTAAACCTTTAAACTGCATAAAAATAATTAATTTTAAAAGAAATTGCTCGGCAACCTAAAATTCAATGGATCTTTTATTCTTAAAATAAATAGAAAATAGGTGAAATAAACGTAAATTTCTTAATTTAATGGTACTTCAAACTAAAATTAATGTTTGAATTTTTATATTAGGAAATAAAATAATTAAAAAAGTAAAGGGCACCGGGTAATGTCCAGATATCTGCGTTACTTTCAATTGAAGCTTATTGAGTTAACATTTGTGAAATGGTAAAAATATGATTGTAGATGTGTATTTTGTCCCCCAAAATACTTTAAAATATTTAATTATTTTTACATAATTTATAAATTGAAGACAACAAAGTTTTCATGAAAATTTATTTATATTTTTAAACACATTTATTGAGAAATTGGTCACTAAGGCGAAATAGCGCTATTTTAACTTAAAATTTTAGTTCTGTATTTCAGAAAACTTTCATTGTAAATGTATCTTACGTCTAAATACTTTTATTATTTCACTAAAATAGATCATTGATAAAATAACAAATTATAAAATAAAAGTGATTTCAATTTGAAAATATCTTTAATGAAAATAATTATTACAACTCATCTTCAAATCAATGTTAAAATTCAAATGATTGGACGAATCACTCTACACATTTAAATAAAGCTTATACACTTAATTATCAGTGCTTCAGTAATTATCCTTTGATAACTACAATCGTGGTTACTAATCAGAACCAGAAAGTCACTAATATATACTTTCCTATGAGTTCCATGACATATCCCCATGTGAGCCAAAATTGAAATTTTTTAGCTTAATTGAATATGTTCTGTAATTCAAGTTCAGAGATCTCGTAGCATTTTGTACTTGTTTACTTCTTTTGAATGTAAATTCAATCAGACTATTATGTGATGAAATCAAATGATGTGAAGAAAACTAAATTCGGAAGATAAGAATGTATGAAAAAACCGAATAAAATGATTGAAGTGTATCCTTATTTAATTTAATACCTCTTCCAATGAATGTGTATAATAGACAAAAAAACAATATAATATGTATTTGAATTAATTTGCTACTTTTTTAAAGAATGTAATCGTACATATTATTTACAATGCATTAATAATAATTGATTTTGAAAATATGTAAAGCTAATATAATGTTAAAATATGTCTTGGATAACTTTAAGACAATATTTATTGAAAATTAATAAAATATTCATATAGAATCAAAAGCTTAATTGTTTTCGAGAATTAATTTCATCTTGGCGTTTAATAAACGTAAAATTATAAAATAATCAATGTGAATAAAATGATTTATAAAATAATTTCAAGATTGTGCAAATGACGAGTAATGTTGATTTTGAAAGGACCGAGTTTCACTTACAGTTTGCAGGTGTTCGAACAAGACCACTGTTCAGCCAATACACGCACCTCCTGATTTACTACCGATAATCGCCATGAGCGGGGTTAATCTTCAAGACCTTTGTCACCTTCCTTGTAGAGCTGATCCACTACCTATCTGTGCTTCACTGAATTTTGGCCTTCAACATCGTTTTAAGATAATTTTCCAGTAATAATGTAAAAGGGTTCGCAAAGTCGACTTTTTGTCAGTCATTTTACATGGCATTTAACATAATATATTAATAATAAAAACAATTTTATAAAAGAAATAGATTTATCTATTCATGATCTTCAAAATGATGCCAACTTTGACGCCAGAAAGTCAATATTTTATAAAAATATAAAAACAAGTGTAATGGAACATAAAAACTCTAATAACTATTGCGACAACCTTTTAATTTAAATAAACGAAAACATATTAGAATTATATAAGTAAAAACTTTTTTGTATGCATTTTTAATTTGGATTTGAAAATTTTAATTTAGAAAATTTCCTCTTAATCTCGTAAATTTCTCAGGAATGGCAAATCTTCAAAAATTGGGAGGCATTATACACTATTTAAAATCTTAATCTATTAAGTACCAACTTTTAAAAATCAGGAAAAAAAGTATTTTTTGGTGAAACGATTTCATTTGGAGTAAAATAACACAATAAATGCAAAGATTTTTATTTATATGTCTTTTTAATCAGTTTACGTAAACTCTTTTTCATTTAAATAATGCCTTAAAAGTGCGTAAAACATTATATACACAGAAAAAGCAATTTCGTAACGCCCTGTAGATAGGCCACTGGGCTATAATGGACCAATTTCGCTTTTTATTTCTATCTAGTATATTATCTTAATAATGTATCTTTTAATGATTATTATTGATTAATAAAGAATAAATAATAAAGAAAAATGAACAAAAGAATAAAGGATTAATAATAAATATCCTACAAAAATAGTAGTAATAATTCTGAAAAATTCAGAATTATTATTCTATTTTTTATTATTATTCATTTAGTTTTTATCCATAAAATCATTTATTAATTATAAATGATTTTTTATTTGAATTTCGGGATTTTAGTTAAATATTTGTGGTTGAAAATTGATACTTAAGTATTTTTGTTTATATTGTTCAAATTTAAGAGTTAAAAAAAGATGGAAAGACGATAAATCTGTCTCAATTTAATTGTTAAATGATCAAAAATCAATGTTTTCATTTAAGTCATTATAAAGCAAATAGAGAATAGGATTTCGTAAAAAATTTATACTTGAATTTAATATTAAGTTTTTAATTGGTATTTAATTGGTACCTAAATATAAGGGTAAATTCTCTTCATGATGAGAATTTCAGATATTAGGATTATTTGCAATTCAATCTTTTATTTTGGAGAATAAAAAGGGAAAAAAAGGAAGAGAAAAAGTACTGAATAAAATAACTAAAAAAATATACACGTTAGTTAATTGGAGGATTTTTTATCTTTTGATATTTTATGTCAATCAGCTTCACTTTTCATTAAAAGATTTAAATAATTTGTTTTGAGAGGCATTTATTTTACATTAGTTATGTCTGTTAGGTTGGTTGTAAATCATTTAATATTTTTTCATTTCATTAAAAAAATCAGAAAATCAACAACGCAGTTACGGCCCTTTCAAAATGCAAAGAAATTGTTCAAAGTCATGTTCTTTAATGCTACTGATAACCTCAGCTTGTATTAACTGACTTTGGTTTGTTTGTTAATTTATTTGTTTGCTACAAATCTTACAAACGATTTTTCATCCACTTCCTGTGGTCCAGAATATCTGAATTTTCGCATAGTTACGTAATCTCAAGGACAAGACATTTCAAAAATCTACTATCTAAATAATTAATTTAAAATATTTTTAAAAACTTTGAATTTTTGGTATACTTTCGTAATAAATATATTTTTAGATTCCTAACTTATTATATGTTATTTGGTTGTTTCTTTGTCGTGATTAATTTAAAAATATTATTGATTTTCTGGTCTGATGGTATTATATACTTTCCATGATTTTCTCGTTGAAAAAACTTACTTTTCGGGGGCTGAAACGGCGCTATCTTCGTCCTTCAAAAACTTGTTCAAATACACATCATATTTCACCTCAGCTAGTAAGGTTAAAGGTGACTTGATACCTTGATGGACATCTCCAGATTTGGGATCCTAGTACTATTTTTAAATGTTATTAAAAACTGCCGATTTAGCAAAAATTTCGTATTAATCTTATTGTATTAAAGATTTACAGAATAGATAATAAATTCAACATTAATATGATCCCATATAAGGAACATTTTTATTAATCATAAACCTATATCTGAACCCGTTGATTATATAGAGTTGAATCCGTTTTCAAATATTGTTTTACTAATCGAAAAATCTCTTAAAAAAGGCAATTTAGAGTACTTGAGAGAATATTTCCATCCCATAGGAAATTTTATTTATCAATTTTTTGGGAATCCATTGAAAATTTTTACCTATGTCTCTGCCACATAGGTTACGAGTTCGTGAAATAAACGAAGCTTTCAAAGAGCTTGGGCAAATGATAAATATCCATACCGGTAATAATCAACCATTAACGAAATTGATGATTCTTCAACAAGCGGTGTCCGTTATAACAGGTCTCGAGCATCAAGTCAGGGGTACGCTGCTCAATTTAAATTAGCATGGCATGCTATGAATTGTATATATTGGAATTTTTTCGAAGTTTGTTGCTGCGTTTTCAGCTTATATCGTGCTGCTATTTACATCAATATCACAATTCAATTATTTACATTTCAAATCGCCCTATTAATTTTTATTTCGAGATTTAACATACATTAAGATCGTTTTTTTTCAATTCCTCCTCACTTCTTTACCGAAGCTTCATTATTTTCATTCTCTAGCGTACGGGTTCGTGATATAAACGATGCCTTCAAAGAACTAGGACGCATGTGCATGATGCATTTAAAGCATGATCGACCTCAGACTAAATTGACGATCCTCCAACAAGCTGTGAATGTCATAACTAGCCTTGAGCAGCAAGTCAGAGGTCAGTATAATTAATTTGTGGTTACAAATCTGTATATATGAACACTAGTGCATGTTTTCATGACAGGATCCTTTTAAATTTATAAATTAATATTTTAATATGTTTATTTAGAACGTAATCTTAATCCCAAACAAGCTTGTTTAAAAAGACGAGAAGAAGAAAAAAGCGAAGATATGCCTTTGGGAGTTGGTTTAAATTTACCACCGTGCTCCAACGGGGTTCCATTACTTGGAAGTCACTTAAAAATCACATCAGCACAAAACGATTTAGCAACGAGCTTTAGTCTAAATTCAAAATCCATGTCAGACATTTCTAGCGGACATTGTATGTCTAATCCAAAGTCAGCTCAAGGTTAGAATTTTGTATAATTGACAGGGTTTATATGTATTTATTATTATTCATTTCTTATGTATCTGATGCTAATGACATGGAGGTCATAAATATTTGTGGATATAGCATCCGTCATGTCTTTAATAGTTATAAAATAGATTTCAGTAATTTTACAGAACACTGCTTTGAGAACATATTTGCTTCATCAGATCTTTTATAGTTCTGTGTACTTAATACGATGATTATTGAGCGAGCAACTTGAGACATTATCTCTACCAGATCTTTGATTAAAGTACCATATACAATATCTTAAAATGTGGGTGAATCATTATTTTTTTCCTTACAAATCATTTTTGTATAGAACATAAACATCCATAACTAGGTAAGTAGCATGATATAAACATGTATATACATACATATACTTAAGTTTTTGATACTGTTTAATAGATCAGTGTTTGATGGGTCAATATGATTTTGTCCACGGTGTTGCCTAATGTAATATGTTAGTGTGAATTTGTAAAGAAAGCTAATATTTGAAAGCATTGCATTGAGAGTTTCTAGTACCTTGTTTTCAAGATTATATTAATATTTAGGTAATTAATATTTCCATGGTTGGGCTTTTCAATATGACATTTTTATCCGTACCATACGTTATCGAGAGAACTAATCAAACATCCTCTAAGCTTGTGGAGGAATCTATCTTTAAAAATTTACTGTAATTGTATAAAACTCCATCATCTTGCCAAATCCAGCCTTGTATTTCAGTGGACCTGACCTAGTGATAATCCTCAAAAATTCTTTATTTTCTTGAAATCTTATTCTTCTTGGAAATAATGCTTTGGAACTAAGCCGTATTACTAACTGTGAATGCTTTTGCGGTGGGGAGGGTAAACTTTAAACTTTGATTTCATCACCATTAAATTGTTTGATGTTTAGTAATATTTGTAACTGAAATCTCAGGTAACGGATTTCAAAAACTCTGAATTATTAACTTACCGTTCAGCAAAAGCAATATACCTCTACCTGTGTCTTGCTGTCAAAAGGTGCTTTTCAAACATGGAGTACTCACGGAAACCCAATTTTAACTAAGTTAATGCTTACAGTTTGACTGGTAACAGGAATATGAAGCTCACCACGTCCACCTTTTCTCCATATTTACATCACAAATACTTGTTCCGTTTCTTTCATAAGAATAGTATTTTGTCCACAGTTTCGTTATTTGTTTTCCGATTTTCCAGCATTGTTTGAGCAGATTCACAAATTTAATATTGCGATGATAGAATCACAAAGTTGACTTCAAATATCCCGATAACTTTCTCCTTGGTTAAATTTAGTCATTATTAGCTCCCTTATTCGCACCGTAAAAACATTTAATATATTAAAACATTTATTTAAGAATAATTCACATGAAAACAGAATTATATTTCAAAATTAATCAATTCAAATCACGCCCTCATTTTTCAATTTGTTATATAATTTACGTGACACATTTGGAAGGGAATTTATTAATGTTTGGATCTGCCATCAGCATTCACAAAACATTCTACTATTGAGGAACAAAACACATATCTATTTGTAACCAGCTTTACAAATTGAATGTAGCTAGGAAAAGAACACGGCAAGTATTAGGTTGTTCGATATGAAACGGGTCAAAATTAAAGTAAAATGTAAATCGATTTTTTTTAAATAATAACATTTTATTTTTAATCAAAATATNCCCCAATGTTGTCAACACACTGTTGCCATTTCAATGGTAACACATTTAACCCTTTAGTATAAAACACTGATTCACGAGAGTCAATGAATTCTTGAAAGGCCGTTTTCACAGCCCCCGAAGAAGTGAAATTTTTCCCCGACAAGAAGTTGTCCAAGCTTTGGAAAAAGTGGTAGACCGTGGGTGCGAGATCCGGTGAATATGGTGGGTGGCGAAGAGTTTCGAGACCCAACTGCTGTAGCTTTGCCACGGTATTTTTTGCCGAATGAGGGCGAGCGTTATCGTGCAATAAAATT
>MQRK01207516.1:4203-15366 GCA_001938485.1 Girardia tigrina | reverse complement strand
TTGATGGGGTACGATATGAATCTCTAATAAGTGTGAGTTAGGAACACTTAGAGGAGAGACATATCTAAATAATATGTTGGGTCAAAATAAACTAAGATGCTAAAGCATAACATGAAACACATGAATTTAAATTAATAAAATTTAAACAATAATATAAAATCCAGCATTAATAATATCACACCCAACATTTTTAAACATCTTAGTACAATTGATTCACCATAAACAAAGGGAGCAATAAGAAAATTGTGTGGTCAGCTGTGGTATTTAAATGAAGAGTTGGGGACATTGGCTTTCTTTGATAGAGATGTGGATGGATTTGAGAAAAGAACCCTGATTGAAGCACTCAAATATGAAGGAGAGGAGTATCCTCCTAAACGTATTTCTGTTGAACCGTCAAAGATAACTGAAAAAAGACTTCATGATTTTGTTTCTAAGAATACACGGATTTTTTTCAGGATCCTGTCTCTTCCGGATTCATTCTTGGAAACTGATCCTGACACTTGACTTACAAATCCAGATTACATACTAGCTGAGAATGTTGTCAGTGAGCTTTGTGTTGTAAACGACACAGCAGAACGATGGGTTGCATTGATGCAAGAGTTCTATACTATGTTAACAAAAAATGAGGAGAATGTACAATATATTCTGCAAGTTGTCAGTAAGCATCGGAAATATTATTCTGACAGTAAGAAGTCTATACTTCTTCAAGTACTTGCACCACCTTAACCGTTGATACTTTTTTAATTTATAAAATATTTTCTTTGGCTTGTTCACTTTTCTTTTTTACACAAAGGTTGAATTGTGATAATTTTCCAAATACTTGCAAATACGTTAACCATTTATTTTTACAAAGTTCCAGAGTTCACATTCAAAACAAGACTTGCACTTCCCTAACTACTTCAATGCGATATTTATTGTGAAAAACGGTTGCTTCACTGTGTCTTATGACATCAGATCCGTCACCGTGAGACATTGGCATCTCAAGATATAGTCGTTTCAGTAGAAGAAAATCACCTGAAAATTACACAAACTGCGAATTATAGTCAAACCTCAGTTGAATTGAGCCAATTGTTTACCAATTGTAAAAATATTTTGTATGTTTTAGTTTCTATTAAGGGAGTAACTATTAAAAAGCTGGGAGGTTGAAAATTTCAAATTTGAAAAATAAGGACCCCCCAACTAACTATGCTTGGAAAGTTGAAGTTAGAAGACTGCCTCTATCCTGATGTGCAAATCGATCACAGCCATGATTACATGGGCAAAAGAAATTAAATCTATCTAGCAGCTGGTTAATTCCAAAATTTCCTTCAGGGTAGCTGGATTTATATTTTGTTTCTGTAGTCGAAACTAGTAAAGCGTATTATTAGACGTATTATTGGCGAAATTAACACATTAAAATTAAAGTTTAAACAAATGTTATGTTTTTATTAATAATCGATCATTCTAAAATCAAAACTATCGTCTCAATTTATTTTTAAGATTAGAGATTTCCACGTTCATCTTGGTCAGCTTCAATCGCTTCAAAAAGACTTTTAAAATTACCAGCTCCAAAGCCCTTTTAAAAAACAAATTAAATGTTAATTCAATGACAATGTTTCTCCTTACATGATGATTGTGCCGCTGGATCACCTCCAGAAATAGTGTTGGACGATCTTGCATATTCTTGGTAAAAATTTGTAACAAGTAACCTGCGTCGTCGAAATCCACCAGTATTGACAATTCTTCAAGCTGAATCAAGACAAATAAAAGATTCCCTCAATTTGTGTTAATATATCAAAACTTTATCTAAATTTTCTTCAACTTTAATATTCGCAGTTGAAAGTTGCTTTCTTAAATTCGTATAATATGTTTTTGGTACAGTTAGAAATTTGAGTCCCCGACTTTTTAATACTGTAATCTATTTAGAAAAATTCAAACAAAATCTTAAAACCATTCTTACAGCATTTATGATGTCGTCGGTATTCATAGCAATGTGTTGCACTCCTCCGCTCCCATAATAATCCACGTACTCCTAAAACAGAATTAAGTAATAAATGAATAAAGATTATTTTCGTTCATTACTCATTTTTAAAATCCATGCTTTGTCGCTTCCCCTTCCTAGCAAAACTATATGAACCCCGTATTAACTCGTTTCTCGCACGAATTCTTTAAAAATCAGAGGCATGTCAATTAACCCGGTGTGACCCACGACGAGTTATTACGTTCCCTAACTGGCCAGTAAGTCAAAATAATCGAACTACTTGATATATTATTCAACATATTATTCGCCATTAGTATCGAATGTATATTTCTTTCGTAAAATAAGTTATATGTTTCCCAGACCTATGAACAACTTTCTTAAAAATATCTTTCAAAAACGTTAATTATTTAGTATTTTGCTAAGATCAATGTCCTTTTTTCCGCAAACAAGGTTCTATCAAGTATTTTTCGCCTTTCAAAGACTGTAAATTACTTTTATTAAATTTATTATATAAGTAGAAAAGTAGTTTTGTTACTAAAGAAATATCACCATGACTTCAATCACAACCTACACCCCTTGTTGACTCGAGTTTTTCTTAACTGATTGAAAAATTAAACAAATATTTTTTAAAAATAATTATTTCATTTATAGTTATTCATTTATCTAAATAATCTAGATATTATACAAATTGTCCTTTAAAAATGTCGTTTTTACAAATCCAGATAATAGAGAAATAACTTTGCACCAATGACATTCAAAAATATAATTACACAAAATTACTATGATGCTGAATTATCAGCTGGTAGTGGTGTTTCAGTTTATCAAACTCTTGTCTCATGATCTGACTACTCATACTCTCCTTGGAATCTTCCAGGAAGGTCTCCAAGAAATAAGAATCAACGAAGACGATATTTGTGCGACGCATTTCCAGGAGAGGGAATATGAGGCGGTCGCAAATGTTAGTCACAACGTTTCATCATCAACGTAGTAGTTGCCCTGGATACATGGACTGACTCATTGTCATGAATCAGCGTCGCATTTTACCATTGAACGGCTTTTCTTGTCTGTTGTATCTGATGGGTGTTAAATGAATTGAAAGCGTCTTATATGAATGTTATGTACACCTGTGACATCACCGTGGTATTGTCAGACATTACGCAGAAAAAATGAAGACCGTCAAAGTTGGCAGTACAAAGAACCATTCTTTTCTTCGCCATGAGCATTCGCCTAACGATTTGAGGAACATCACCGTCCAGGGGAATCCAAGCTTTCCTGAAAGCTGCGTTCCCAATTCCACGCGCATAAAATTGCTTCTCATCAGTAAAGACTAGATTTTTCTGCATGTTTCTTTTGTTCATCGCCTCCACAATTTTCTGGCAGAAATTCACTGTGCATTTTTTGTGCGCATCAGCGAGGTTGTGTGGGATCCACTTGCAGTGAACACTGTGAAATCCAAGGTCGTTGTGGATGATGTCCATAATCATCTGTCTTGAAGCATCAAATATCGAAGATAAATCTCTAATATACATTCGAGAGTCAGCCATTAATCCAGCTTCACTTCCTCAACTAATTGCAGTCTTTTCTCGGTTTTTGGACGACCACTTCATTTAATGCGATCAAATGATGTCCTCGTGCCATCTTCAAACTCTTTCATTATTCTTTGAACATGTCGAAGTCTGATTATATTTTCCGCCCATGCTGTTGTAAGAAGTTCATGTGTTTTGCTTCCCTGCATTCCATTTCTGCGACAGGTTTCAATTACAACGTTTCGCTGTTTAGCAGATGGTTGTAGCATACTGTACTGTAAATACGCGAAAGATGATATGTCCATCATAACATCAAAGCAAAAATAATTGTATTAAAATTAATTAAATTCAATATATTTATACAATACTTATAGAAATAAAGTAAATAATACAGAATTATATTTTATTTTTAAAAACGAAATTTTTTAAAGTAAAATTTGTATATTCAAAATTTTAAATTCATTTACACAATATTATTGTTAATAATAAATTATAAAATAAATTTCATGGTGACACTTTTTAACCGAAAAAAAAATTTTTCACACACAACATTAAAATTTATTCACAATATATGGTGATGTTGTTTTAAATAACCGATTTGTTTTCATTTTAGATGGCGGACTTGGAAATTCGAGATAAATTCGATCTCATAAAATGCTATTATAAATGTAAAGGATATTAACAGCCGAAGTCTTATTACAAGATTTATTACGACTAAAATGGTCTGTAATCTGCGTCTGGGGCATGACTTGTTTCTTCAATTGATTTTTCAAAAATTTGCCAAAATCTGCAATGATTAAAACAATTGTATTTTTAATTAATTGTTAAATAACAATTAATTTATTATACAATTAGTAATATAAATTTTTAAATTCGACAATAATTGACTTCAATTGTCTAGGGAGAGATGTCATGCTTCAGACCCCAACCAGTCTCAAACATACTATAAAACTAACTCAACATCATTCCAATATCCCTCACAATAAAAATGGAAAATCTAACATCCTTACAATTAAAGCCTTTTGCACATTGCATGGAATTAAGAAGGAAAATTCAACTAATTACAAAACATTTCAGAGGATGATCGACCATTTTGTGGAGACATATTATGCTAAGGTTTTCAGGATTTAATTAAAAAGATGTAGTGTAGAAAGCATGGAACAGTTGCAAGAACTGATTGAAGAAACCCCAAACAGCAGCTGCAGAGCTTTATTAGCGGATGTCTGACATTGTAAAAGTCGAAAGTGCACAACATACTAAAGAATGATCTTAAAGTGACTAAACAAAAAAATGTAACATTACCGTTTGCTTTGTGATTGATTAATTAAAGAATGAAATGAACCTTGTTTGAAATTCATTAAAGTAGCATTATAAGACCGATTTTTAAGAAATGCTCTCCTGACAGGCGAATCAATTTTTGATATTGACCAAATATTAAACAAAAGCAATTGTCATGACAACAGATTTTCCACAAAAGCAAATGGTTTACGTCGGTTTTACTAAAAATATTATTATTTGTCCTTACGTTTTTATGACTAGTATGACATCTGGTAGCTACCACAATATGATAAATGATTCTACGATTCTTCAGATCAAAAGCAAAGAAAATATTTTTGCAAAACGTATTTTAGTAAGATAGTGATAGGCCACATGTAAAGATGTAATGTAAAGATGTCAACTTTCTATAGAGGTTGATAGTAATGCGTTTGAAACAATGTACTCTAAAGAGATCCATTTACTATTGCCTAATTAATTATTTAGTGGAAAGTAGGCCGTTTTGTATTAAGAATTTGAGAGACTTCTATAGAGAGTTTTTATTTTTATGTAATAAAATTATTCTTTCCCATCCATTGTTCATATCAGTGTTATTTTTTCTAGCCATAGTTTAAATGTTAAATTTCTTTAATTGAAGTCAAATTGATTTGAGCTCGCGTAAATTTCTAATATTGATCAATATTTGCAGAATTTAACAGTATTATACATTTTTAAATTTTGTAATTATTTTAATTTTTATTTTGGAAATGTCGAAGATCAATGTGAGTGATTATTATTAGGCTTTGTTCTCTGGGGTTACTGTGTAACTGATTATTTAGAGCTGAGCTGTGTGCTTATTAAGTACTGGAAATTTTAACAATTCTTATCGAGTTTTGTGCTAAAAGTGTTTATTAATAAATAAAGTGTTATTGAAGAAATTGTGTTCACTTTTCATATATTTCTGTTGTAAGAACATTTCCTTGTTAAGAGGCAGATAATTGATTAAGTTAAATATTCCTAAAGTCGAGTTTAATTTGAATACCGAACATTTTGTTTAAAGTAAATTTAATTTTTCAATGACCGGTTTGAGGAATATTTTGAATGTTGTGTATTGATTTGGAATTGTGTCTCTCCTACCCAGATGGATGATTAATATTTGAATTCTCATTATCTAAAAATATTTAATGTTTAAATTTATTTCTAAATTAAAATAATTGTAAAATTTTAAATTAGTTGATTAATTTTATTTACAATTTTAAATAAATAAACTAAATTAATATTTTTTAAATAATTATTTAAAATAATTATTGATTTTAATTTTTAACCAATAAAATTTTTCGAAAATATTTTAAAAGATTATTCAATCTCCATTTACTCAGATAATAAGATTAAAGTCATTAATTAATTAGAAGGATGCAATCGTACGAAAGCGTTGACAAAGATTGTTCTGAGGACAATCAAACTTGTTGTACAAATAAAAATGGATAAAAGTCACATTGGTGTTCTGAATAACCGGTTAAAGTTAAAAAAATAAAAATTTCCTCACCTGAATTTGACTTTTTTTTCGACCTGGAGCTGGTTCATTAATGGGCATTTTTACTGTCTCTTCATAATTTGTAACAACTATAGATCGTAGAGCCGAATATTCTGTATGGATTTGTGAATCGTCCACAGACCAAAAGCGATGAAATTGAAGTGTCTTTTCATACCTTAGAAGATCATCATGACTTTGCAATAATTAAAGAGAAGTACAGTTTAAAGAAAACTTTATATAAAGTTAAAGTTTCTATCACAGGTCAATAAATATGTAAAAAATCTTATCTGACCATCACTATTTTTTCGGTGCTTGTTCTCATTTTTTACCTAAAAATATAACTATTTGAATTTATTGTAATCATGCCTAAAAGTTTCACATTTGACAAGCTGATATAAAAGAATTCGTGTAGTTTGATATACTAAATCATTGTCAAAAAGTTACAGTGAATATCTTTTCTCATCAACCGAAACTTGTAGATTGATTGATGTACTATTAAGCAATGAGAGCGATGGCGTTAACGTTTCACCACACAAACACCTAAACGTAAGTTACAAAGGGTTGATGAAAATAATTGAAAATATATTTTGGAAAAGGGATTATATTATCATTTCCACAATTAATTTTGTTTTATAAATAAATGGAAATAGCAAACTTAACCCTTCGAAACATGGTGTGACACTTCTGTAACAAACCGTTGTAACTCTTACATGATCTCTAACTATTAACATATCACATTCTAAATCACCATTGCATATCTGTTACTCAACGATCTATACAACATCGGTGATTTATTAGTACCTACAGGTGGCGTTGGTGGTAGGATGAGGAATTTGACAGTTCTCACTATTACATTGTGTGGTATTTTTTTAAGATATTGAGTTACGAAGGGTTAATACAATTTTTATTTTTCTTTTATGGCATGACTGATAATCAGATTGACAAAAGCATCGTTGTGTAATCTTAGAGAAAGAGTTAATATAATGTCTGAAATATCAGAAATAGTTTAAGTTAAATTATATTTTATAAATAAAATACTACAACAATACCCACCAATCGACTATATTATTCATTTGATCATTTGGCTGATTTCCAACAATGTGATCGACAAACTTAAGACCCGGACTGGGACTGATAAGATATTAAACAGAAATGTTCGAATGTTATATTAATGTTACTTACAAAAGACTATTTATAGGATCCTCCTCCTCTAACAGTTTGAAATTCGGAAGATAAGGACCTTTGTAATTGGATCGGTCAATAAAAGTGTGTGTTGTATCATAAAATGTTTTGATCCTTGCAAATTTCACAGAACCATTTTCATCACTTTCAGTCCAAATATCTTTAATAACATTGGCGCCTTTCTCGATAGCTCTCTTAATAATATGTAAAAATCATAGTTTTTCAAAGAAAACTTACATTAAAAATAGCGTCCAGATCCTCTACTTCAAATGCAACATCTTTCACCCCATCTCCATGCATGGTGAGATGATCTCCGATTTCTAACATAATTTTATATTTTTATTTATTAAAACTTCTTAAAAACATACAATTATTATGAAAACCTTTATTAACATCACATTTAGAGTCACCAAGACTTTTTGAAGATTGATTTTTTATTTCTGTCTTTTTACTAATGACTATTCGAACTTTTTTCTTTATCAATATAATATATTTATTATCTTTTAATTTCAAAAATATTTATTAAAATTATTAATTTTTACGTTTCTTTTAAAATGTCAGAATTTAGTTTAAATTACTTAAACGCCATTACATTGTCAGAATTTCAATTCATTTATAAAATATTTTATCAATTATAAAAAATTGTATTTCAGTTTAAATTTTATTATATTAAAATTTTCGAGACACAAATATATTAGAAAAATTCTACTTTCAAATTTTATAAAATCATAGAAATATCTTTTAATTAAAATATAAAAAATTTAATTATTTTAGGATTTACAAATTTAAATATTGTACTTTTTTACTTAAAAAACACTAGTTGCAATAAAATTGATTTTAATTGTTAATTTAAAAATTTGAATTTTTAGATTAATATCATTTCGTTATTATTATTTTAATTATCTTCGAATTGTTAAGAGAACTCACACATTTGACTGAACATTTATTACATTCATATTTCTTATCATCTTTATGATGATCAATAGTATTGCTTTCACTTAGATCCATCCATCAATATAATCTGAACTATACTTGTGAAGATTATTTTATTTAAAAATATTTAATTTAAATTTTATTGGCTAAAATAAAATATTTCTATAGTCATTTTTAAACATTAATTTGATTTTAATTATTTAAAAATTTACAAAAATAAAATCAATAAAATTATTTAAAAGTTACAATAATAAAAATTAAAAATTTGAATATTAAATCTAAATTTAAATAAATTAGTTTCGGATTATAAAAAATTAAATATTAATCATCCATCTGATTAGGAGAGACAATCCCAAATCAACACACAACATTTAAACATGCAAACACTACACAAAAACATCCACACACCAAATATTCCTCACACGAATGATCAATTATTGCAAATACAATTTTATTATTTTTATTATTGAACCAAAATGTTTGTTTGTTAGTTTGTCTGTAACGCTCAAAGTTTACTAGGATCAACTTTTTTACTCCCAAACAATGAAGTTTTTCTGTGCTGCCAATGAATTAAGTAAATCAAAAAGTTTTTAAATTTTCTAGATTTTTAAAAGGCTTTTATCACGGGTGGCTTGCAGCCTGTAAACTTTTTGGTAGCAATAAGACTCTTAATTTAAGAGTCTAGTAGATAAATTTAAAAGAAAAGACAGAATTTGGGATTAGAGGATATTTGACATCCATTTACATGATGTATATTCACGAAACAGTCTCTGTTGATGATAATCTAATTTACTTAAATGGACATATAGACTGATTGGCGTTTCCGCTTACATGATGCTCTTTTTCAGAACTCAAACAGTTGCAAATTAAGAGTGCAATAATTTACACGATTAGCCAACTGTTCCTTAGTCCGAAATACGGGAAAAAATCGCAAACACAGTATATGAATTCCAAGATCTTTGGCTATGACATGAGTTGAACCTTTACTATTGTTGAGGCTTAGTGCGGGATAGCTCAAATAAATTAATTTTAATCTTGAAAATTCTTTTAAAATAATAAATCTAATATTTACATAAACTTAAAATATTTTAAAAAAATCTTTACAACAATCGTAAAGTGCCGTTTGAAGAGCCAATATAAATGTTAAATAATAGATTTATATACTGAATAAATAAAGAATAAATAATTAATTACCTTTTGGTACATTCGGTAGCAACATGCTCGAAAAGGCATAAATAATCTTAATATAAAAATTATTAAATATTTTTAATTATATATAAAAAAAATAAAAATAAAAAAAACTTATTTCAGGTAATTTGCTTCAAGGTTTAATTGTTTTTGAATTTTAATAATTAATAATTGACTTCTAAATAATTATAAAGAATAATTACATTAATTTTAATAAGCTTTTGGTTAGACATTTTGTGTAATAATTATGTAAATATTAATGTATTTTAATGTGTGTGTTGTTTTAATAATCATTATTGTAAATTGTAATTCAAATATATTTTGTTATTTTGATATTCGCTTTCACAACACATTTTTATCCAAAAAGAACCATGGTAGTGCTGCGGTGATCGCGAATTGGGATATCAAGTGTCTATCAGTGGGTCTTTGTCATTATTGTTTCCTCCATGCAGTATGAATTTGAAAGTTGGTGAAGTATTGTCGACAAGCCAGTATTGGGACCATGAAAGGTTAGGTATCAGTGGCTTGAAGTAATGTAATAACAAGTAACAAAGGTATTTGGCTAAGTTTCAAAGAATGAGAGGGAGATCGGACACTGTGGACATAATGTTGACATCTAAGATGTACTGCAACAAATCCACAAAGTTCTGTATAAAGATGTTAATCGTCCTGTTGACGTGATGTGTCATGTATTAATCATTCGGTTCGTTAGTATGATTAATTCGATAGACATGGTGGTCGAAATCGTCATTCATTAGGCTGCCATGTTTAATGTTACAGATAACGGGAATCTATTTTCTATTCGTCAAATGTTATTTCGGGTTTACATCATCGGCGTTTGTGTACGATTGATGTGAATATATTGTGGTAATAAAGTACCCTTGAAGACTGTTTCGTCAGGGTCGACTTTTTGCTGTGCTTGTCATATTGATAAGAGACAGATTTTAAATAACGTACAGTGTACTACCTTTTGTGAGTGAATGAATACAAGTGATTTGTTCCTCTGAGCCTCACACAGAAATTAGCACTAAAAATTGTAGGTGTTGGTTGAAGAACTGTGCTGTATGTTTACTGATTAGAAAATAAAATTCAGTGTTTACATTAGTTAATATTATTCTAATCGCTGAAAAGAATTATTATTTTTTTGAAAATTACGTCTCAGTAAGAAAAATCCTTCCGTTTATTTTTGAAATCTTTCCGTTTATTTAGGAAATACCCTATAAACATATTTTCTTTAAATTTTATAAAAAGCATATGAAAAAGCAATATACTTTTGTTGATTTGTTTACTATATACAGATATCCTGCTGAAAATTTAACAATCTTATTTACAAATCTTTTAACATAGTCAGTTTGTTTGAACCATGACATTCGTCCTTGGATAAAATCCTGCCAAATACGTAATATTTGGATGACTCCTCATTGGAGTTATCAAATAAGAGTTTTTTAGTTAATTAAAACATTTAATGTTATCTAATTATAAAATTGAAAATTGAATGAATTTTCTATGCTTTATATTATCTTGCTTTCAAAATAAGTATATATATATATATATATATATATATATATATATATATATATATATAT
>MQRK01207513.1:44847-55197 GCA_001938485.1 Girardia tigrina | reverse complement strand
ATTAATTTATTTCATTCTTTTAATTTATTAATTTAATTATTTAATTATATATTTTTATTTATATACTGAAACTGGCAAAATAAATGTTCGGTCAAAATTGGCAATTCTCCGCTCCAATACCTTTAAAAATATACCTTAAAATATTTTAAATTTCTAAAAAATTTTCTCTCACTTTTTTTCAGCATGAATTTTCAATTCTTTACTTCAAAATCTGGAAATCCGATTGCTGTGTATGCAGGCTATTCTCATCGCTTGGATTAAAGGCTGTTTTTTTCATCGGAACCAATCAATTTGGAAAAAAATAAAGAAACATCAAATCTTCCAGATCTCTATTCAAACAATGATGAAATAAGAACCATTCTGAAATCAAAAATGGCCTTAGCGTTTGTTCCTGTGGATGATGTTTTCACTGCCTTTTTTGTTTTACTTGATCTTTCCAATGATTATCCAGAACTCGATGATGTCTTTGTATATTTTGAGGATACATATATTGGCCGTGCTCATGAAGAACGAAGATTACGTCCTCGATATTCAATTCAGTGTTGGAATGTATATGACGGCGTTATTTCTCATCTACCAAGCACAAACAATGCAATAGAAAATTGGCATCGTGCGTTTCAAAATTCTATCGCTTGCTATCACCCAACTGTTTATAGTTTGATAAATCAATTTCGTACTGAACAAGATTTTGTTGAACTAATTTTGCAGCGCATTAAAATTCTATTTAGAATAGAAGAATTCCTACGATTCTCATCGCAAATTTATGCCAAAGTAAGTGAGAGGATTGAATGTGTCGTTGAGCAATACAATAATTTACCAATATTGGATTATCTTAGAGGCGTTGCTCATAATTTAAACTTTTTGGATTAAAGTATATATTTACTATTACATTACTTTAATATAACAGTTTAATGTTTTTGTATCTTTCTACTATTTACACATCAATTTTCTTTGGTGTGTTATTCATTTGTTCTAGAATGTTTTTTGATTTTTTTAAATTAGGAATTTACTAATTTTTCGTATGTTGTTTGTTTATTTTTTATATTAAAAAGAATAATTAAATGTAATGTCGATCTGAAATTTTCTATTCATTTATGTTTTAAAATTAAACCTGTGTATGATTCATTGTTTTATCATAACATAATTAAAAATTTTTATTCATATTTTAGATGACATTGTTCACTTATTGACAATTTTGTTGTAAATTTTCCGCGGTAAAGTTGCCCGCTGTAAAGTCGTCCGCGGTAAAGTCGCCGCGGTAAAGTCGTCCGCAGTAAAGTCGCCGCGGTAAAGTCGGCGTACCAAGTAACCCATATTTATTGTATCATCACAACTGACTCTACACAATCAATTTAATCAGTAATCACTCAATAATTATTACGCAATTAATCTTAGTTACTTCTGTTAGTAACAAACAATACTGATTACATAACTATTCCTACTCCCAATGTCAAAGGATATTTTAGAATCTTTTAAAATATACAAAACATACAACATTACTAAATACAAAAGTACAACTTAAAACATTTATATTTAGTACACGCATATTTTTCAATATGTTAATTATTAAAGTTTCCTCCTTTCTGTAATATAGAACTAAGTTTTGGAAAACTGCTTTCAATTATCACTGACATAGACTGACATTTCATTAAAATAACATTGATTGAGGGGCTAAGAATAGGAATCGACATATATTTTATTGAATAAATACCATTTTTCAAAGCCGCGTTTCCACATAATCTTTAATTTTGTATTCATCATCTTAAAAATTGAGATTTGTAAGTATATTCAATGTAAGTAGTATATTCAAGTATATTCAATGGAAAATACAGAATCGGTATCAATAATTTCTAGCTTCCATTATTATTACTAACTTCCATTTTGATTGAGAAGAATGACTAATTCTTGTATTGAAAGGTGATGTTGTATAAACTTATTGTAGCAGAATTTGATATTAATGTTTTCGTAGCTTCAAGTACTAGAATACTTCTATCTTCAATGTTGTTAAAGACTTCTCTTACTGTAGGTAGATTGTTTGAATAATAAAAAGAAGTTTCAATCCAAGAGTACCATGAGTAATTATCTAGGTAGGTGGAACTATTATATTTTTAGAAAGTGTTCTGCGGTTTTTATTCTTCACTGTAATAGCTTTGCTATAGATATCAGAGGAGAATGGCCTATACATGTAACATTCAAAAGATTTGGATTAAAGAATTTCAAGTTTTAAAATAAATAAATTTTAAATAATTTGACTTTACAATAAAATTTTTACTTTATTGATTAAAAAATTTCCTCAAAGAACTCTTATTCATCTTACATTTCAAATAATTATAAATAAAGTAAAAGTAATTAAAAATTACTATAAGTAACATGCGGTACATTTTCCAAAAGTTGTTGCCTCTCTGAGATCGCCAAGAGATTTTAATTAATATAGATAGATTAAACAAATATAAGAGTTAAAAATGGTAAATGTTGTAGTTGAAAATATTATCTTTTATAAAAAATAAGTTTACAATACTGTACAGCACTAAGCTGAATTCTCTGATTACTTGGACACTCACTGAACGTAACTAACAAAAATCAAAGTCTTTACTGTTTAGTACATTGTTGTATTTTAAAAGCCAAAATCATCTTTTCGAATTTTCGCTTTTTTTGGAATCGGACGACTTTATTTAATTGCACTGAGATATTGAGATATGAGCCTGGAAGAATAGAAAACTTTAGTATTTCCTAATGTCCAAAATTTAAAAGTCATGTTTCGAAAGAAAACATGCACTGCGTAAGTGAGAAAAGATTGATCGAACATTACTTCTATATTCTCCTATAAAAAATAACTTCTGTTTCTTATGTATTCTTTTTAGATTTTCAAATACAAATAGCGGTTTACAGTTTGAATTGTCAAAATGTCTATCAATCTGGAAGAAGTCAGATAAATTAGCCTCTTACGAACAAAGCTTCAGACAACAATTTTTCTGTATTAACTAAAACTTTTTTAATCACAGAATTGTTAAAAACCATATTTGCGTTAATATTGAAGCTTATATCCACAAAGGAAAAAAGAGAGAGACGCAGTTAAATCAGTTTCCAGTTGAATCACAGTCTCAATCTCGTAGAATTTAACTTTAAGAGAAATCCCGGAATCTATGAAACATAAACTCTTATTTTTTTAATTTCCCTGCAAATGATATCACTAGATGATACTACACTCTCAAAATTTCTGACCAAATATTGTCGGAGATGGGGAGTCATGTCTGTAAATTGACTGCAAAAGATCGTAAATGTCACCTTCTGCAACACAAAAAATTGATAATTCTGCGGTAATAAACGTTTTGAATCATTGCACTGACGAGAATTCAAAATGTTAAAATAAAAATTTTAAGGTGTTTTGACGAAATAAAACAATTACTGAAATTAAAACATATATTAATTTATCTAATCAGCCATAAAAACTAGAATTTGCTATCAGATTTTTTTTAACGTTAGGTTGGGTACTTATTGAACGCACCACGTATGGACCATATCAGACGCTGTCAGTTGTAACCTTGATTTGAAAGTATTACTAGTATTTAATCATTCCTCCCCAACTCAACACAAACATTTGACATTCAATAAAAGTAGTACTAAACAGAAGATGCAGTAGCTGAAGCTGGGAAAGTTGTCTACAAAGAATAAAGTTTTTCGGCGCCAGTGGGAATTTCCAGGTATAGGGATAATTACAATGAATATTAATTCCTGAGAAGGCGAAGGCAGAGACTCTCTATTTCAGCCCTTTATAAACCAAATTCTTTTGTCTTCTTCAGTAATGACCACCGAAAATCGTGACCGGTTCATAAAAACCACGGCTTAAAAAGGCAAAATTAGACTGTTTATCGTAATGAGGCTGTCCAATTTCATTGTACTTTTGTTCGACTTTCAAAAAATCTTCTCTCGCATTCTCATTTAAACGTCGACTTGGTTCCGAATCCTTTCTATGATTTAGCGAATACTGACACTATGTAACCCTGCACATCAACGTTTGAAATTTTGTCTTACGACGACATTTAGCCTAGATCAAAATTAGCGACAGACATTCTTTTGAGAAGATTCGATACATAATCGATACTGCAAACGTCGTCGCTTCATACAAATTATGCTTGAAATCGAAAATGTATTTTTTTTGCTCGAGACGCCATAAAACTAGAACAATAGTCACTATTGGGAAAAGATTCTATAGATTTTGAATTTGAAATTCGCACTCTAATTTTAGTGATTATATTCAAAAAATTTTAAATGCACCACAATTTATTTTTATTAAATTCACAAATCATGTAAAAAACTTAATCATCGAAAATATAAGTTTCAAAAAGTCCACAGTTTACATTCATCTCACTTTAACAACTTTATTACAAATAAACAACATCAAAGTCTCACACGATTTATCAACAACAATTTTTCTTTTAATTTCTTTAGATTTTTCTTAAATAATAATTTCATTTTTTCAGATTTGTCATACCTTTTTAAATAACAAATACCTTTTTTCTAATTATTATACAAGTTTTAAACATTTTAAAACTCTTATAACTTCTAAACTATGCATCTCACAATAAAACAAATTAAATAATCTTATTCAGCATAAAATTATCTTACAAATGACACCTCATTTGCATCGAAATTCCGAGTTATGTAATTTGACCTAAATTACATAATTTGACCCTGATGTTTTTCACCGATCCCCCTCGCAAGTTATTTATCAAAATGCTCGTCTTCAAGAGCTGATTTTATATCTGCAAAAAAATCACATTGCGCAACCATTGGACCACCATGTACGTATTTATATTCAGGACTAAAAAAAATTGTTTGACTAAACAAAATGATAAAATATTAGCACAAAAACATTTAATTAAGCCAGACGTATTAAGAAATGAAAAAAATATATCAGTTAGTACTGAAATTTCCATTTCAAAATACACGACAATATACAAATATACAATTTTATATCGATTTTAATCATTTTGTTAAAACATTTTGAAACTTTTTATTATAGTCACTACTTAAATTGTCATTTTAGCCACATTGACCGTTTCCCAATCCATCGATTTTATCAAACGTAATTTTTTCAAAGGTTTTATAGACAAAATTTGTTATTTTGTCTTCCTCTGATCGTTCATCCCCTCTAGGAAATTGATGAAGAATGAAAACTTCTTCATTGACTGTGTGAACCTCTTTCGACCTCGAAACCCATCGCACTTACTAAGGGTTCCTTTCCAGGGGAATCAAACAATTTCAATTAATCTTTTTGTCAATCTATACTTTTATGGTAAGCCCTCAAGTTAGTTTATACGGTCTGCTTTCAATGGTTACCTTGAGCGATTCTTGCTTCTTGCTTGAAAGCCGTGTAGGTTGTGGTCTGTAATCAAGGATGAAGTAGCCGTTCCAAAAGTTAGAGAATCATTTTTAGTGGTTACTTTTGATGCGTTTCTCTGATGATAGATGTTTTTGCTTCGTCGCTGAATTTGGTCTATTTAATACCGCTTTTGGAGTCAAATTTAGAAATCTCCAGTTTTGTATTGCTATACATAAAAAGTGATTTAAAATAAATTTAAGTTCTTAGTAAATTTTCTGTATTTTTCTTGACATTTTTATAGATTTTTTCTCACATACAAAAGCCTAATTGAATGTTTTTGCTTTCTTCTTGATCAGTTTCTATATTCAATAAATATTTTTTTCTGAAAATATTTTTTAAAAAAATAATTCAAAATGATTTTATAAAGTATTAATTTGATTTTCAAAGGATTGGGTTTGAATTACATAGTAAATTAACCAGGCAAAAACTTATTGGATTCTGAATGAAAACATACTAAAAAAATTATCAGTATTTTTATGAATCTGTAATGACATTTTAGTTATAAATTTAATTTTAAAGGAACCTGTTTCGAACACATTTGCCATGATAACCACAGTCCATTTCACAAATCTTTTCTCCAGTTAGTCTTGAACAACTATAATATCCTGGCAGGGGTTGGCAGATGGTTTCACATGCTTCACCATAATAATCAGTGGAACATTTAGCAATTATTTTAACTCGTAATCTTAATAAAGAGGATAAGTCATAACTATGTTTTTGATTTATCATGCACATAGTATTTCTAATATTTTTCGGGAAAAGCTTTTAATTTTTATTCAGTTTCTGTAATTTTAGATTGATATAAAAGTAATTCCTTTAATTTTAGAAAAAATTAACATTAAATTTAACAATTTATTCAATTATTTCTTTAATTGTTTTTGTAACTTATTTTAATTAATTAAAGCTTTTATTTTATATTAATACTTTTAACCTAATATCATATAGCATGTTATTAAAATTGTATACAATACAAATTGAACTTTTGTACATTTTCGGATATGGTGTTTAAGGTAAAATTCTTAGAATTATATTTCAATACTTTAACCATATCCTGTGTATACGATCATTGATCTTAATATTCGCTCATTCATATTTCAGGATGTTTAACGAGAAAACCCTTTATTTATACTATTTTTTTTATATTTTTATTATTTTGTTCCTAAAAGTTATGTGAATAGTATTTCTGATATTTTTCGGGAAAAGCTTTTAATTTTTATTCAGTTTCTGTAATCTTAGATTGATATAAAAGTAATTCCTTTAATTTTAGAAAAATTTAACATTACATTTAATGAAATTTATTTATAAAGAGAATACGAATCTCTATGTATACTGTAGCGGATAAATGATTATGATCAACTGTAAAAGTACAGATTTAAAAGACCCTATTAATTGGGTGTATCTCCTCACTAAAAAGCATCATTTATAGCCACAATGAAAAAAAAGCAGATGTGCCGGTATGCCATACCGCCACTTGTTTTCGAGGCGGTATGACATACCGGCACTTATTTGATTTTAAGGCAGTATGATTTTTAAGGGGAATACCGGCTCATACCGGCACTTGTTTTTCCTAAGGCTTAAAAATTGGAAAGCATTTATTAAGGAATGAATTATATGGCTACGTTTCCGTCTCACCTCAACTGCTGTATATGATGCGTCACACAAACAAACGCACACACAAGTACAGCATAATGTATGCAGGAGTGTCACTACCACTAACGACTAACCGTAATGTCTTACACTCTCTTTCTATCGCCCCCTGCCACCGCTATCTCTCTCACATATACACAAACCTCACACACGAGTGTGTGCGCTGTAGATAGAGTAGTAGATACATCGGGGTAGTGGAAAGGATGCCGACGTTGGTGTCGATTGCATGTACAAAATATGTCAGCTCTAGACAGTTTATTGTTGACTGGACACTTAGTGAGATCTGTAGTTACTATAGTTACCATTACACACGCTAGTGAATATCTTTATTGTGTAGTCAATAAGATTTAGACTGAGAATGGTTTTTGGTTTCCCTCAGGGTTCGTTAATGTGTGGGGGTTGTATACAATTTTGGGTGAGCAGAAATGAAAAGAAACCACTGTTTTTTTTAAATATATTAAAAAATCGGGGAGGGGGCGTGGGAGGTGACGTCAGGGTGTTGGTGTTGGGCAGCGGAGGAGCAAAATCACGGTATAGCCGGTTTCCGCATACCGGCACTTATTTTTTCCCACTTCGAGCACTGTATATATATATATATATACAGTAGGATACAGAATATTATTATATATATTATTCAATTCATCTAAAATAGTAAAAAACGAAGAAATATCTTTTAAGTAACAATTTATTATTTCGCAATTCACGACATGTTTTGCGCACATCAGAACATCATCAGATAGATCATCCATTCATAGAACAAATTTATAAAATCATTAAAAATACAACCAAAAAGAAGTCTGTATCAAACACACAATATTTTTCAAAATTCTGATTGAATAAAAATAAGTTAAAATACTAAAAAGATCTTTTTCAAGACCCTAATATTGAAATATTGCAAATTTTATAAATCTGTTCAATCAATGGACGATCCACCGGATTATGTTCTGATAAGAACAAAACATGTCCTGAATTGTGAAATAATAAATTATTAAAATGTTTAATGTTGGTGCGAGATCGGGCGCAGGGTGGTTGCGATCATAATGCTCTAGTGATGGGCACGTGGAGACTCTAGGTCGAGTGGAGAGAGAATAAAAAAGAATCTGACCCATTCGATCAACATTTATTGTCATTTTGCTCGCCGCTCCTATGATTATCTTTTTTCTCATCTTCGAATGAGAAAAACGTCGGTGGTCCCAGTTAAGAACAGTCAAACTGACTAGGTTGTGCACCCGGTTACTAAAATGCTTGAGCCAGTCCTGCCCCGTGTTTGTGATTAGGCAAACATCAGGTGTTCACACCACCCTTTACCATTATACCACTAGATTATTTTATCACTGCAAATATACAATCTCTTGTAGGGATTCAAGGCAACACAGAACAATTTCGAATAATCATATATCAAATCGATAGTTTTATTTATTTCAATTTCAGACTTCAAAATTTTTACTCAAACAGAGAGCCCTAGTATCACTGGAGATTACAAATTGATTTTCACTGAATTATTTGGGTTACCAGAATCATTAACATTCTGAGAATCATCAGAACATGCAAACATGTCATTGAAATATTTTGGTCCCTATAGTTACTAATGTTTTTTAATAAATCCTTGTTATTGATGGCGGCTGAAATTTTAACGATCGAATCTTTCAATAACGAATAGAAATCTTTTTTCTTTTCCTTTCGACAGAATTTTATTGATTCAGTAAAACAACTCGAATTAAATCGATTAAATTTTTTATTTACAATGTCTTTTTAAATTAAAATCCATTTTTTGCAATTAGGGTTTCTGAAAAACAGAGGTTTTCAAAAAACAGCTGTTTAACTGTTTCTGATTTTTAAAAAACAGCTGTTAACAGCTGTTTTACTGTTTTTTGAATTTTATTAAATTAAGAAAAAAACTTTTTAATATGAAATTAAAGCCTTTTAATTATTTATTTGATTTATTATAATAATATTTCAAAAAGACCAATGCTTGCAGTGATTTATCTGATAGGCGAGATCGAATTTTTGTGCAAAAACTTGAGGTGACAAAAAAACGCGTTCTACGTCCGTGGAAGTGGGTTTGATGGTCAAAATGGCATTAAAGAGTTTTTATAGGTTTTCAGTTCGCTGTCCAGTGTTCTTGAAAAGTGTAAATTCCAACTTTAGCCACTTGAAAGCATCATTAGCTGGCGTGACTGTAGTTTCACTTTTTTGAAGCAAAGCATTTAATTCCTCCTGCATTGGTAAATTTTCAGATATTTCTTCATGAGGTAATTGATCGCCAGTATCTTCGTCAGCAACTTCAAATAGTCGTTTTGCTAGACTGCCTGCAAAATTAATCGTGTTTCTCGAAGACACAATCGATGGATCTTTCAGGCTGCGTAAGAGATTCATTAGGTCGGGATTGAGTCTTTCACCAACTCGCTGCTTTAGATTTTCCAGTAATTTCTCTGCAATTTCATTTTTAATGTTCGATAGTTTTGTGAACATAAAATTTAAAATTGTATCCGCGCTCATTAAAGTTGAGTCCTCTTTGCTAAGATTCTCTACTGGTAGCTTAACTGGCTCCATTGCTGCTAGCAATGATTTCAGAGCGCCAAAATCAAAGTTTTCAATCAGATCGAGTGCTTTGAAATCCTGAAGAGTCTCACGAATTGATGCTTCGGTTTTAATTAACGGTTCAAGCAGGGTTGGGATTGAATTCCAGCGTGTTTTCACATCCAGATGCATTTCAATTTCTCGAGAGTGAATTTGTTTGATTTTTGTTTGAAGCACATGATTTCGAACAGGTGAATGATTGAAGAATTTGACAATTCTGCGAGACTTTTTGAGTATTTCATGATAATCGATCTCATTATGGTTTTCATTGATTAATTCAAAATCGGTTGGTTCATCAAAATTATCTTCCTCATTTGGATCTTCATCAATGATGATGGGTTCTTCAATTTCAGATTTCTTTTTGTACAAAGTGTCACATACTCCAAGGTGTAAACCGTGATTGAAACAGAACTGACAGATAGCATCAATGAGGCTGATAAATCTTTTATTAACTACAGCTCCATCCTGTGTGGATCCAACCAAATCTTTTTCCATTGAAATGCCAAACGATTTGAGATTATCTCGAAGAATTTCAATCATGCTAAGAGCGTTGCAAGAACCGAGAATGCGCATGAGGCCTGTCTTATAAGTTTTATTGAAATCTCTCTCATGAATATTAACTCCGAAATATCGACGACCACGTAAAGTTGTAGCCTCATCGACGGTCATGCTGAACTTGATACCTTTCGCAACCTTCGCTTGAATCTCATCAACCATTTTCTTCTGTTTTTCTTCAAAAT
>MQRK01207513.1:31954-43023 GCA_001938485.1 Girardia tigrina | reverse complement strand
TAGACACTTAACAATATCAAATAATATAGAAAACATACATACATACATAAATAATACAAACATACATAATTTACACTCAAATACATACATACACGTACAACAAACACACATAATTTTATAGACATTTATCAATAATTTGGACATTTAAGAATATCAAAAATGTCAGATTATATCATATGCGTATATGTGTGTATATGTATGTGTGATGACTGCATATCATGTGTGTATGTGTGTTTTTGTAATATTAAATATGTGTGTATCGATTCATTGATACATGTTATCATAAATAAATTTTGATGATATTCTTAACTGTCTACATTGATATTCTTAAATGTCAGCGACAGTAATAGCAATTATGAATTATTTTCTTTTTATCGTGTTTCAATTTATAAAACAAGTTCTTAAACGCCCGATGATTTTCCTCTTTGAAATACAAAAAAAAACATTTTGCCATATATTTCGACAAACGATCGCTCCTTATTTTGCTTTTCGAATCACATTATTTTTAACGATAATTGTAACGATTTGAAGAAGTATTTATTTTGATTAATCGTTTTCGAGATTTATTGGAAGGATTTTTAGTTTTATGGATTTGTTGACATTAAATTTTTTTTGATGACGAATTTAAAAAAATCTGTAAAAGAAACGTTAAATTTACAGATTTCTTTTTCATGGAAAAATAAACAACACGAGAAACCTCACCAATATTAGTTCCTATGCCGGTGAGACGGAGCAGGAAGCTACACGAACAAGCACCCCCCCACAGCGTGAGAAATCAGTTGGTAAGGATTCAACCAATAGTGTTCATCTCGCAATTTTACAGAAATTGGAGACAGAGAGATACTATCCGAACCTTGTCGATATTATGACGGATCAGGTGTTCTGTAGTTGTTGCAATCCTACACATTTCTGCAAAGAAATTATGGATGAGCTTGCAGGAAGATGGGGTGCCTCGGCATGGGATGCGGGGATCCCTGACGTCCTGGTGCAAAAGATTGACAACATCGTTGGTGATATGGAGATCAAATATCACCAATTGGTGTCAGAAGAGAGAAGACACGGTCTCAGAAGTGATGAACTCTACACAGAGATTATCACAGATGGAACCGCTGTTTGGAACTGTGGAACTGAGTGACGAGTCGGTTTCTGAGGATGAACAATCGGGAAACGACTCGTTTAAAGATATTGAAATTGTTGAGTGTAAGACTCCAGTCTCATACAGTCGAGATATTCCACCAACAACTTTTGATTGTATGGAATCTTCAAATGTGACTCCTGTCACAACTGAAGAAAGTCCGGAAGAAGAGAAAAGATATGTCCTGAGGGAGGTGACAAGAGTGATCTACGAAGAAACTTCTAAAAAATTCCCTCCAAGAGTGGTTGCAATGATGCATAATATCTTGTCAATGACTCCAATACCAGGAGGGGAGCTGAAGAAAAGTGTTACACCAATGCCGACCAAAACCGAAGCTACTCCGGTAACACCGGCAACGGTTTAAAAGAAGGGGGGGCAGCCTGTAAAACAACACATAAAGCAGTTGTTGAGCAAAAGACGGCTCCAGCAAGAAAGAAAGTAGAGATGGTGGACATTGTCGATGAGGAAGGATTTGTGACGGTTGGTAAGGCGGGCATGAAGGCTAAGGTTCCGTCACCAGATGAGAAAAAGTCCACCAAGTGACGGGATGGGCCCATCCCATCAACAAAAGCAGGGATAGACTGCCCACCCTCCCTTGTGGATGAAGACATAGAGATAGTAATCGTAAAGGCTCCTGTACAGACAACCCCAGTAAACTCAATGTGGTTCACGAGTGAACACATTGACTTTTACTTCAGGAACCACGCTGGGTTAGCAAGTGAAGGTGATGTCAGCCCAGTGGATTGTAACGCAATGTTAAACAGCAGAACAAGAGCAAAGCAGTTCATAGGCTTTGAAAAACAAGATGTGAGCGCTTGCAACTTCTTGTTTTGCCCGTTTAATGTTCGAAACGCCCACTGGGTGTTGTTTGCAGTTTTGGTTGAAGAGAGAGTGGCCTTTCTCTTTGATCCCCTTGAAGAGAGTGGATTAAAGAGGGAAACAAAGGCAATGGGAATGACACTCGATGGGTATGTCAACAAATTTTTGTTTGATGGTCTCTTGGAGTTTGAGAGTGAGTGCGTTCCGGAGTTTTATCAGACAAACGACTACGATTGTGTTCCTTTTGTATGTATATATTCTGCCGGACTTGTGGAGGACGTCTTGGAGGAAGATCCAGTCGCGGCAGTTGGACAGGTAAGAGAGTTTGTAGAGCTGATGCCGGGCAATGAGAGTGCTCCGAAACTTATTGGAGTGGTCCAGCACCCCTAGACAATTCGCTACAGGAGTATCTTTCATTTACAGCAGATCACTTCTCGGTATTTATCAGCACCTACACAGTAAGTCACCGACACTTAACGGTGAAACCAATTGTTGCGACTGCAATCAGCAAAGGCAATGCTTCTTTCCTCAGAAAACAGGTAACTGGATATTTTTGATGCTAAGGATTATATATTTCTGCCGGTGCTGATTGAGAACAGGAAGTGCGTACTATTTATAGCAGATCTGATACACCATGACATCTCGGTGCTAGATCCCACGACAGAGGTTATGGATGTAAACTTGTTGCAAAGAATGAAGGTGACTACTCGATACATTGAACATTTATGTCTCACGAAACGGGAGATGAAGATAAATGTATTTGGACAGTCACACCAGTTAGTACGAAATGCGGGACAAACAGGACTGATGGTGTGTGGATATGTTCGAGCTTTGATGGAGGGGCGACCACTCTCCGATATCAATGTTGATAAACTGAAGAAACCGGTTGCCGCACAGCTCATCAGAACAAAGAAGACGAGTACCACATCAACAGTGAGACATAAAGAGAACCACATCGCTCTCAATGCAAGTCGTGCAGCGAGAGTTGAACAGTCAATGACCTTTTCTGAGGTCCGATCGTCACTGTTGGATCCCGATATACTTGAGAAAGATATAACACTATATATTTATGCTCACAGGCCCATTAAACGGAGAAATCTGTACATGGGCAATAAAGTTGTCGAGTCCACCAACCAGGACCCCAGTTTGAGGAAGTTGTACAAGGTTCGACCAAAGAAGGTAATGGAGATCATCTTGAACAACACAGTTGCTGACATTACTCCATCGACAGAAGCAATCATAGAGCACTTTAGTGCAAAATCGGTTGCCTCCCCATTAGTGATTTGGTGGATACTCTCATAGTGAAGAGGGGAGATCCATTTGAATTCAGGGAGGTCCTGTCTGGTGAGGTGGTGAAAGCACCGCAAGAGGCAAACAACTCATCCCCGGGTTACTCTAATATTGCATATAAAGATATGTTGTATTGTGACCCGGTGGGGGCAATGTACACAAAGTTGTACAATAGGGTGATCAACAGCCGAGTGATCCCGAAAAGTTGGAGGGAGTTTTTCACAACACTACTCCAAAAACCGGGAAAGCAAGGCCAGTATGATCAGGTGTCTTCTTGGAGACCATTAGCTCTGTTGGAGTGTGCGTACAAGATCTTAGCCCCACTCCTCAGAGACCAGTTAAATCGATGGATAGTGGAGAATGAACTCCTGCACCCATTACAGAAAAGTCTGGGACCGCATGATGGTTGTGCGGAGCACAACTTTCTCATTAGGGTGATCCTGGACAAGTATTACTCGCAGTTGGTGGGAGCTGAGTTCCACGCGACAATGTTGGACGAAGCTGATGCCTTTGGTTCAGTGTCGGTGGAAATCATCCTGAAGCTACTGAGCAGAATGGGTGTAGGAGAGGAATCATGTGACTTAATAAGACAGTTGTACAAGGATTGTTCATCGGCGTACAAATGTGACAACACGGTGACGGGACAAATCCCGATTTTAGTGGGAGTGAGACAGGGTTGTCCACTCAATGCTATTGTTTAATATCGCCATAAACCCGGTTCTACTAGAACTGGACCAACAATCTTATGGCGGTATGATAATATTTTTAATAATTTTTAATAACACAATTGACATCAGATTTTTATGAATACAATTAATCGTCAAATCATTCAATTTCAATAAGCATTTTTCTGGTTGCCGAAATTGTCACATGGAATTCATTTTACAAATACTAATTTCCCTTTTTAGTCTATTACTAAACATTAGTCGGGTGTATTCGCACTGCAAGCGGTTTAGGAGCCGGTAGTTTGATTGAAATTCGTCGGCTAGAGTGCCATGTGAGACGAATTTCCAATACCGGCTAAACCAGAAAACCGGAACAAAATGAATAGTGATCCGGTTAGATGTGTCACAGATAAACAATGGCGAAATCGGTTTGTAGATTTTTCCAATGCGAAGCAAATCAGTGGACTTCAACTGAAGCAGAATACTTGGGCATTCAACATGAACAATTGAATTATATTATTTTGTGTATGATGTCAACTCATATTCTGTTGTTCGCAATTACCAATTAATTTTTTTACTTCTTTTTTTAAAGTTATATATTAGGATTTCATAACTTTCAACATCCGAATAATTGTTGTTGTCGCATGTAATTTCTTCTCATTGTCGCGTGAATCCCGATGGACATCGTGAATGTTGTGACACATTAATTACAAATATCCAAGGCGATATTTATATTTTTATATGACGTCATTTCATGTTCTGGCCGATTTTTAAAACAACGTACTGAAAATTCCAATCTTCGGATTATTTAATTCTGATTATTGATTAAATAAATAATAATTAATATTCCAAACATATATTTAATACAGTTGCAAGTATTTAATAATCTAAATGCGGCATTTAATAAAAAAATGTGATTAATGATTTTGCTTTAAAGAAAAAACAAAGATGCTTTGTTTTTTTAAAAAGTAAGTAAATTTTAAATCTGCTTTTATAGGCAAGCAGTGATTATTACACAACAATCCATTGATGACATAATCACTGCTTGCCTATTTAAGCAGATTTAAAATTCATTTTTTTCTTAAGACCTGACGATTATACATATATTACATTATATATATATAATTATATATAATTAATTATATAATTATATATTATATATTATCTGCTTGCCTATTTAAGCAGATTTAAAATTCATTTTTTTCTTGAGACCTTGACGGTTATACCGTCCAAATTAATTACCTTAAAAATAAATGTTTATTTAATAAATGGTGTATTTTTGTCTCTAAAAATAAGTTGCCATAATTTTTTAATTTTTTAAGTAAATTTATATATTTATTTATAAAACACATCATTAACATTTAATTAATCACCAAAAATATCAGATTTGGTGAGGTAGTCTGGAAAAAACTTTAATATTTAGAAAATAATTTTGCATATCTCTATACTCCTCTTTCGCTGCAACAGTTTCGATTAACTGTTGTAACACGACCTGTCTTTGGTTGGGAGGAATGGAAAGCATGTCCGAATAGTTTGTGACTTCTGTTCGGATATCTCTTTTCAGTTTGGCGAAGAACGCCTTGATGGGGTTGGGCAAAGGCAAATATGAAGGAAGGTTTATGATAGTGTGATTTGAGATCGTGTTTATGTGGATCCGGGAATTGTCATAGATTAAATAATGTGGTGTCCAGGGTAATTTGGCAGACAATTCAGTTATGACTCTCTGATATTTGATATGATCTAAGCTTCCACAATGAACTTGGAATAAAAGTGGTCCTTCCTTGGAGATTGTCATAACGAGAGACATATTTTTGCCCCTATTTGTAGGCACCACTATCCTTTCTTCGATCGTCCTGATATCCTTCCGCTCCACAAGTTAAACCCGATTTCATCAATGTATATACATTGATTCATCCTCCAACCTTCTTTTAGAAACCGATTCGCGTACTGATATCGGATCTCTTTAACCCAATCGGAATTCCTTTCCTAAACTGAGCCTCGGATTTTCTTTATCGTTGTTATCTTCCTAGTCAGGAATCGGGATATCGTTGACTCCGAAATATTGATATGCTTACTATCCTGCACATATCTTTTCATTTCGGTCAACGTGGAATGGGGTTTCTCCTTAATGAATTGAATAATGAAATCCCCGATTTCATTGTTAATTATTGATTTTTTGTGTCCTCCCCGCTTTCCGGTTGAAAATATCCCATATTTGTGGTACTTGTAAATTATTGTTTTCGCTGTACCATCTGAAATATCCAGTTGTCTGGCTAAAGTCAGATAATCCTCTGACTTATTGAAGGCTCTAATAAGCCTTTGCTTGTCAATTTCTGCAATTCTGCAAGTAATAAATAAATGATGATTTAAATTTAATAGAATTTACAATTTTCGAGTTTTCTTCTCTCGACATGCCTCTGTTCTTTCACTATTTTTTCACTAAGAATTTAATAGATTAATTTGTGGCGAGATAATTAAATTAACAGAAAAAATTGTTTAAATATGTGAATTGTAAATTAATAAATTTTGGTATTAAAAAAATGTATTCGGGTATTGATGTTGCAACCACTTCTCACAATCATGATGGACGAAAACATGTAAATAATCGCACGGAGAAACACATAAAAATCAGATTTTTCTTACTTTTTGGAAATACTTACTTTTTGTACTACCTCAATATATTTTTGTAAAAAAAACGATTTTTTTCTGGCAGATATAAATATTTAATTTAATAACATATTTTATGAATAACGGATTGGTTAAGTTTTCACGTTTCATTAAATTTAATTGAACTATTACAAGCTCTGAAAAATGTAACACTTGACATTAAACTTTATTAATTTATACTAATATATAGACGATCGATACATGATTAAACAAACATTGAGATTATTCCTGTAATAACTGCTTTTTTAATTATTCTTGTCCGGATGTTTCACTACCGGACGATTCATCTCATTTTTAATTTTAATTATAACTGGTTAGGATTAAGAATCGGATTAGGGTTAGTGGTAGGATTAGGGAAGGGTTAATGTCTGGGTTCATCAGTTATATCACGAGTGATAAAAATAGTTGATTGTAAAATTTATCGAATTTAGTACGATTTTTCGTTAAAATAACTTTTTATTTGGTTTAATATTTAAGCAAGTGTGAGGAATCCACCAAGTCCTAGAATATAATTATTGAATATCTACAGATAAAAATAATCTCTAAGGTTTTGGAAACCTTGTTTCATCCCACCATTCCTAGAAAAATTATATATAACAATCAAAATTAGAGTTTTGAATTTAAAATTAAATCAATAAATCGCTAAGCGGTCATTATAATAATTTCAATTCATAAATTATGAATTATTATGGAAATACAAAATTATCTTATTTATCGTAGTCGACTTATTATTATGGCGACTGATTTATTCCTATAATTTGTCAACAAACTGAATATTATATTTTCAAATGACTATTTCAACCTTGATCCAGTATTTTTCACGTCTTTACGAACTTACCTTTCTATTTATTAAACTATTGTTATTGTATTGTCTTGTTTAATATTATTGATATCTCAAAAATATTTATCAATAATGTTCACAAATGTAGATGTGATGTGATGGGGTCTTCAAAGTAGTCAACAATTGAAAACATTAAATCCCTTGGATTGTGGTTATTTTTTTCAAATGCCGACTTTCATGTCCTGAAGTGTTGCATATTTTTAGTTGTTACACAATATTCTTAAGAGAGTCTCATCTAAGATTTACTTTATGATGCGGCTTTATCTTCTATTTTCAATCTTGTTTATTTGAAGAATTGGATGGTTAAATTCGTATTAATATAACGGAAGTTAAAGGTGATCACTAACTTCATTAGCTTCAACATTTTATTCTTCCATATTTAACACTGCGGAATATTTTGAATAATATCGTTTTTATGCAAGACAATGCACTACAACATGTAACTTTGGTTTTTGCAATTACCTATTCAGATTTAAAAAACAAATTTCGCTCGGAACTTAACTCGCTCCATCGAATAAAAACTCATGTGATATTTTGCTATGAGAATATCTTAAAAATATTGTGCACCCACAAAAACATGCAATACTTTATGACTTTAAAGAGAGCATTTTTTGAAAATTGACATGAAACTATTTTTTAAAGGTATATAAAAATCTTGCATAAAATTTATTATAAACAAAATCTATCGATTTAAACAATCAGTAAAAAATCATTACTTTTAATTTTACAAAAATTAAATTGAAAATCATTGTTCCACATCAAAAATTACTGAAATTAAAAATAAAAAATGAATTCTAATTTCAATGCTTTATATATGTATTTATACATTAATATATATATATATATATATATATATGTGTGTGTGTAAATTAAAATTATTAAAAAAGAAATAAAAAAACTCTTTCAAATGCGGGTGGTGCGGGGTTTTGTGCCGGTGTTCGATTTCGAATTTTTGACAAATTTCTTTAAATTGTTTTGAAAGGAATTGTTTCCCTTGATCGGTGATTACAATCTATGGGCAACCGAACCGGCTGATCCACGTGGCGACGAAAGCTTTCGTTACGGCAGCGGCTGTTATGTCATGGATTGGAATTACTTCGAGCCAGGACGTGTGTCTATCAATAATTGTTAAAATGAATCGCTTACCGTCGACATTTGGAAGTGGTCCGACGACATCCATGTAAACGACATTAAATCTTTCTCTATCTGGTAATGAACTCAGCTTTGCTTTAGTGTGTCTGGTGAGATTTGGTACGCTTGGCATCTCAGACATTCTCTTGTCCATCGTTGTATTTCGGACTTCATCTTAGGGCAAATGTATCGGGAGCGGATCAGGTTAATCGTTTTGTTGGCGCTGACATGTGCAATCCTGTGGAGTCTACCAAATTTACGGTGGCGAAACTTGACCGGAAAAATTATTCTTTCCTTGTAATTGGTGAGGTCGATGAGCAATCCATTCTCCGTTCTGATATTAAAGTAATTACCTGAGAGTAATGTAATCTTCTCTTTCTGCTGCTCGTCTATGATATCGCTCTTTGAAAGTGTTAGGATTTCCATCTCATTCTCATCATTCTCTTTCATTCTAGAAAGGAAATCTACCACAATATTTTCTGTTCCTTTCATAATTTGCATTTGAAAGGTGAATTGGTTGAGAAACTCAATATATCTCAATCGTCTGTTCGATGGATCCTTCATTGATTGAATGTAAAGGAGTGGCTTGTGATTGGTCAATATTTTGAAACTGGATTCTTCTAAATAATGTGTGAATTTATTGACAGCCAGGTAAATCGCAAGAAGCTCTCTGTCAAACGTCGAATATCTTTTCTCCGCAATGTTCAATTTCCTTGAAGAAAATGTGATCAGTGCAAGATTGGAATTTATTTCATGGTTGAGGCTTGCTCCAACAGCAATACCAGAAGCATCAGTGCAGAGAATGAGAGATTTGCTCTCGTCAAATGACGGCATGGTGGTGATCACTTTCAATTTCTGTTTGATTGCAGTGGTAGTTTCTCGTTGCGAGGTGTTGTATACAAACTTTTGGTTTCCTTTTGAAGCCGTGAGAAGTGCATGCAGAGGTGCCATAATTTGTGACAAGTTGGGAATCATCCACTGGTAGAAAATTGCAGCACACAGAAATCGTCTAAGAGATTTTATGTTGTTCGGTTCTGGCATGTTAATTATATTAACAATCTTTTTTCGGATAGGTTTAACGCCTTCTGCGGAGATGTTGAATCTCACGAACCGAACTGATGGGGTGCGAAATTTACACTTTTCTATATTCATCTCCATTGAGGCCTCAGCTAGTAGATTCAGTACTGTGGACAAGTGTTTCTCGTGGTCTTCTGCATTGTCTGAAAAGATAATTATATCATCAATATAGGAACACGTGAAATATTGACATCCATGGAATGAATCCATGTGGCGTTGAATCATTTGAGCTGCGTTTCGTAGGCGGAATGTCATCGTAGCATACTCGAATGTGGCGATTGATAACGCCACATTTCCTTGTGAACGCGAATCTGAATATACGCCTCTGATAAATCAAGCATGAAAAATCTTGATCCTTTTCGCCGCCAGGTACGAAGCTTTTCCAAACATATATCTGCTGAGCCACTGTACACGTCTACATAATTGTTCAATTTCCTAAAATCAAAGATCGGTCTTTTCTTGGATTTTTTAACTTGCAATATTCCAAATATTGGTATAGATCCTATCGATTTACCCATTTCCTTCTCGTCATAATCGATTAAATAACCCTTCTTCATCAACTCCTCAAGGATTTTCATTATGGCTATGTCTTTCGATTTGTCATTCTTAAAGGTCGAATGTCGAATTGGTAGATAAATAGGCGCTTCATCTTTCCACTTCCATTTAACTGTCCAATTATCCTTAAATTCAATCTCATAATTGTGTTTGTTCAGGCTAACTCTTGGCACAACACCCGAGATACAACTCATATTGTCACCAGCCTTCTTTTGTCCTTCTCCTACACACACACCAAATTCGATAACACCCTTATTAATTTTCACACCCCCAAGTTCACATATAACATCCATACCAATTAAAATTCCCAAATCATAGGGTAAGTATTTCATGACAGAACATTCTACTTTCATAGTTCTATTGTTTATAGTCAATTCCACATCATTAATCCCCACACATATATCATCGCCATTAGCCAAAACAATTCTTTGCTCATTTGACTGTAACGAGCTTCCCTTGATCAACCCTTTCAAAACAACAGTTTTTGAGCAACCTGAATCTATTAACGCTGTAACCGACTTGTTGTTAACAATGACAGTCATGGTTGGCAGCGCCGGAAATGTCAGAGGGAGAGAGCCGGCGCCTACAAACTCACCTGTCCGTTTCCCGACTTGCAATATTTTGCAATATGTCCAACTTGCTTACATTAATAGCAAATTATTTGTCCATTAGATTGCCGCTGAGAATTTTCATTACGGTTTACCCTTGTTTGTACCAGATTTCCGCCATGTGGCACACGGGGTTTTGTAAAGGAACTCCTTCTATCGCCACTGACCTCACCTCGTTCTTTAGAAACGATCTTTCCATCACCAACGTTTTGTACCACTGACATTGAACTTTGTGTGACGCATTTTTTAATTCCTAAATACCTACGACTATATTCAACCAT
>MQRK01207513.1:19253-31585 GCA_001938485.1 Girardia tigrina | reverse complement strand
TTCTTCACAGTTGCTCTGTTTCTTTTCATCCAATTCCATGTATATATTTAAAGGAACATCAGTCAACAAAAAAGGAAGATATGGGGCCGGATCCAAAATCCCCTGGATTTTCATAATCATCCTGAACTTTTTCTTCCAAATTTCAAAACTGCCGTTTCCATTAAATTTCTCCAAATGATCGAGTATAATTTTTAAATCGCTTATCATTGCCCGGATAGCTTGTAACAACGAATCATAAATCTATTAAAATTTATTTTTCACTAACAATACTTTTAAAATAGATATTATTTAAACAAATAATTATTTATATTTTTTCATGTTAAATATTTCATTTAAGATATAAATTTAACATGTAACATGTAAATTGTAAAAAAATGTAAATGTAAAAAATTCCGTCAATATTTGAGGAGGCAGATTTGCTGTGAGATGCAAAAACTTTGTTTGCTCTGCAGAAATACAAGAGATTTTGAATATCGAATCGATTTGCTTGAACCACATCTCGATGTTGTCGAAGATTGGAGGGATTTTCGGGCTCGCGTGATTTTATTCGAGCGAACAGCTTCTGACACCATTATAAAAATCTTGCATAAGACGATTTTTTTGAAAAATTATCATAAAAAAAATCTATCGAGTTAAACAATTGATAAAAAATCATTATTTTTAATTCAACAAAATTAAATTTAAAATAATTTATTGATTCAGTAATTTTTTCACTTTACAGTGTATTTTAATTTTGTAACAAGATTTCTTTTACTATTTACGAAAATTAATAATTTGCATTAATTAATTTAAAAATATTAAACAAGAGCAAAGTTCTACAAATTTTACAATTGCTCATGTTTTTAATAATTTAGAAAACTTATAAATTATTATTACTTATTAAATAAGTAATTATCATAATAAAGTGAATAATTTATTAGAAAGTTATCAAACTTACTGAACATTTATGTTTCGTGGATATACATCCAAGTCTTCGGTGTACGCTCGATTAATCTTAATACCGTATAAGGATTTCGTAAACATGGCAATATGATCATGGGCGTCAAATCTGTCATGATCCTCAACTTTGATAGAAATATGTATATTTTTCTGAATAATATTAGATTTAGAAAGGAATGTTTTCAATAGCTTATTTTTTGTACTATTTTTATTGTATTTGCTAGTTTAGGGAGAAATTTAAGTAAAATAATAAATGGCATCATATAGAATTTGTTTGTTTAGTTATAATATGTACTAATATTAAACACAAAAGAGTAAATAAAGTTTCTTGTTACAATAAAAAAATAAGAAGTTGTGATAATTGAAAAAAAGTTGTTAATACATCGAATTTCTTTGTGAAACTTTTGATTGAAGGTCAAAGAATCAATTTTTGTGTTTCTCATATCCCATAATGGCATATCCGATGATGGAATTCAAAATATTTTCTTCATCTTATTACTTTTTAATTAGTCATTTCTTTTATACAAACGAGATAATATCATCCTCATAACATCATATGGTCTTTTTCCACGAAATGTTTCTATTAGAGATTCTTGGGACATCTTCAGAATTATTATTAGAAGTTAATTTCGATGTCAATAAAGTGAATAATACAATTTTTTAAACAACCTTATTTTTTTGAGAAACAATTTGTTTTATAAATCTTAAATCGGTATAAATAGAAATACTTAAAATATTAACTCCTTACCGCATGGTGGATCATATATGAACCAAAATATTTTTTTTCATAATTTTATTACCCTAACTGTATAGCTTACCATATATGGTCCAAACTGTTTGTTTGGATATTCTACATAATAAAATCATTTTTTAAAAAAATAAAAAAATGAGAATCTTTTTATTTCTATTTTCCTATATTATATATTTTTTTATTAAAATAAAAAAATCATGCAGTAAGGGGTTAATATTTGATTTTATTTTCATTTTATAAATTTGACATTTAATAAAATTTATCAATTTAAAATTACGCTAATTTTATCAAATACTTAATCATTTCGTGGAATTTTATTAATTTAAAAATCTCTATTATCATTCTCTAATACTCACTTTAATTCAAATTGTATAATTTTAATTTAAACGAACATTAACAATTATTTAATAGTTTTGTTGAATTTTATTGATTTTAAAATTTTTTTAACAAACATCAAATAATTACATATTTTATAAATTTTCTACATTTTTAATTGGTACATGTAATTTTACTTTCTTTCAAAAATGTTTAATAACATTTCTGAATTCCAAAGAAATTCTACACTCCTCTAAATGCTAAATAAACATCTACCAATTATGATGTTTCTAAATTTTGCCATTTTACTTGGTTCTCTTCCTTTTTTATTGATTGTCACCTACAAAGTTCAATAAATTATATTATATTGTTAGTGGTTTAGTACGTTTAATGCTGGGTATAATTAATTGAATTGACGTTTGAAATAATTATGTTCAAGCAAATATATAATTCTGAGTTAAATCAACTTTAATCGAAGGCTGCGTTACTTGTTCGTAGCTGGAACCCAGCTCAATATTTGATACTGTTAAATTTATTGCAATTGAGATCAATAACAAATATTATAAAATTTATATTTGATAATCACAAAATATTATACAAGGATCTTTGATATAATAATCGAAGCCGAATCACAATTTGATGGTAACTTGTTTGAAAATGTATTTTTGTTTTGTATTTGCTTTTTGTGTTTTAGTTTTTGCTTTTTATTGTGTGGTGCTAACAAACTTTTAAGGGTATTTATACCCAATTTGATTCTATATAAATATATATAAAAAATAAAACATTATTTAAAAATTTTTAATTATTTAAATTATTATGTTATATTTTATTTTCAATATAATTTTTTCTATGATTATGGCCAATATGTGGCACTAATTAGTTGACTGAAGTTAAATTTGTTGTTGTCACAGTATTTTTAAAGAAATTGATGAATTTGGAATTTGTTCCCATAAATCTCTTGCGGAATCAAATTACTGACTTTCATCTGGGTATGATGTGCAAGCCGATTGGCAAAGCCAATCAGCAAACGTCATCCCGGTGGAAGTATTTTGGAATTATTTATTATTTTTCTTTTATTCAAAAAAAAGGTAAGTTCTGTTGATAATAATAATAAGGATACTTTTAATAATAATAATAATAATAATAATAATACAATTTTTATAATTATAATAATAATTTAAAAATAAAATAATAATAATAATAATAAATATTTTTTTTAAAATATAGATAAACCTTTGGCGAAATTCTCCGCCCAAAGTAGGAGTACCCTCATAATGAATTGGTCCCTGCGTAGGAAGGAAAACCTCACCGAAAAGGAATATAATAATATTAATTCCAAGAATACTAATAATAGTATAATAAAAATAATTATGACAGTGATAAAATTAATAATGTTATAACTTAATATTAAATTAATACTGATGATAAATAATAAATATTCACTAAGATATATATATATATATATATATATATATATATATATATATATAAATATCTTTATTATTATTATTCCAATTAACTGCCTCGCATCTTTGAGCAACCTGCTCAAACGAAGGGAAGGTTAAAATGGGATTATCCGTCTTTTTTATTTTATTTATTTATTTTTTTAATTTTTTTATTTAGGACAACAGGTACACAAATTTTATATATTTTATATTTTTCCTATTTACAGAATCCCTACAATATTATTATTATTTTTTCTTGGATATTAAGATAAACAGTAAATATTTACACAAAAAATCGGAATCTACTTCTATAATTTGAAAGATTGTAAAACGGAAAATCCGAAGGCCTAATGAACCACAATTGATTAGATCATTTATATACTGTATAATGGACAGTTACTGATCAATTGTTTGTTTTATCGTAGAGAATTCAATCATGGTAAAAATTATTAATGAATTTTACTACTTGGTCATTAGTTTTCGTTAATTAGGAAAATGTTTTCTTATTAATAATCGAAATGTCATGGAAGAAGGATGTAAAAAATTAATCTGTTTGACATTTCCACAGACACTGAACTGTCAGGTTTAAGAGAACAAGATTATTTTTTTAATCAAAACTTTGAATATCTTAAATTCACAAAATCAAATTTCATGTGCTCAATCAGATGGAATAAAAAAACTCAAAAATCAATTGAAAAATAAGTGCTAAGTTTTTGAAATTATTAAATTTGAAATTTCAATAAGTCACCTGAACTTTTTAAAAGGATTAAACTTATTCTAACTTATCTAATAACACACAATATAGGTACCACGATTTTCTCTGTGCTATAGTAATACATTTTTTTCTGTTGCAGATAAATATAGCAGAACCGACTTTTACACAAAAAGTGAAGAGGAATGCAGTTATTGTCTCCTTGTTTGAAGTATTCATCAATTCAAAAACTGCTACATTCATGAAAGTCGCCCAGTAATTTTTATTCAAAGTTCGGAAACAAATGGGAGCAGCAAGTAACGTAAGTTTCCAAAAGGAAACGACCTTGTCACTGTTCTGACTGTATCAAGACGCCAGGTTTTATTAGTCGAGTCCAAGCTGCAATTGAAGATGATACTGGGAAGTTGATCAAGGCACTGGCTAGAGAGCTGAAGGTTGATGATGCTACCATTCGTTACAAATCATACACAATTTGGAGAGGATACTTCACGTCAGAAAGATCTAAAGTGAACCCATTGACTATAGCCAATTGCTTCCTGAACAAGCTGAAATACGATGTTTCAGGAATTATCTTGTTTTTATTAGACGAGAAACCTTTTGTTCTGGACCAGAAGATAAACCTCCAAAATCACTGGTGGCTGTGTAAAAATCCTGATAAGGTACCTACAATCATGCATTCCAAATTTCCAGCATCATTAATAGTTCTCAGAACTGTTAATAGTGAAGGTGATTTGATGTTTTCTTATGTTTTTACATAGGGTTCCAGAGTCAATACCGTTGCTTACACTGAGATGTTAGCCACAGTTATCAAGCCTTGGATTGCTATTGTAGCAAGTGGGAGGCCGTATGCTTTTCAAAAAGACTCAGTACCATCTCATAAAACCAGAACAACCCACGAATGGGTGTCTAAAAATTTCTACTATAATGTCATACCTAACGTTTGCCCCCCTAGCTAATGAGATGTCAATCTACTTGATATTTATGTGTGGGGAATAGTCAAGAAGAACTCAAATAGTCATCCTCATAACATTGTTTCAGCTCTCAGAGCCGCTGTAGCTGATGAAATGGCAAATATTCCAAAAACCCCTCTTATTGGTGCATATAGTCGGTTTCAATGGTGTATAAAAGCTGTTATTGCCGGTGATGATGGGTTTATTGTTTGATATAGTAATTTATGTATGTGTTCATCTACATAAAACATTTTAATACTTAATGTTTTTTGTCTCTTTTTTCTCAAAAAGCTGCCGCACCGTGCATATGCATTATTTTATTAAAATTCTTCAAATACAACAAATGGCTTTCCAAAATTTAAAGTCTTACAATTTGAATATGTATCTTTTACTTATTATGTTTATTTATTATAATTTATACCTGGAAAACAGATCTTGCAACAATTTGTGAAAAGACATTGCCCACAAATCTTGTATTTGCCCAGAAATTGGTTTGTTTATAAACAATATCGCATCTGAATCAATGATTCAAATGAATTAAACAACAAATAAAATTATCATAGCTATAAATACCTTTTTCTTCCATAAACACATATTTCAAACATTGGATCACAATGGTCGTCCATCCAGTGAAAGACCTCACACTTCGATCCATCGTGTTTCAAGTTCTTATAATTTTGATAATTGTATACAAAAATACTGTACGTAACCTTCGACTAATCAATCCAAATATCAGGCCATTATATTATTTATATTTTAAAATAATTTTATACCTGAATTAACTTTAAATTTAGTATTACCAAAAACAAAAATCGTAAAATTGAAATAAATTCCATCAAAATTCGTATTATTATCACTATTAAAACTGGCAAATTCAAAGGTTATAAGTAGTAATAAGTTATTATATTCGTTAATTTAAACAAACAATTTATGAATGAATTATATAATTTTATATTTTATATTATTAAATTTTTTCCTAATTTATTAATAATTAAAATATTTTTTTAAGTAATATTGAATTTAATTAATTAAGTGATATTTTAATTAAACAAAATATGAATAATTGTGTAGAATATCAATTTTTACCTTCTTCGCATATTTTATTCCAAAACTGAATAATGGGGATCTAAATACAATATTGGTGTGTGTATAAAAGTTCCAGACTTTTTTATGTGATCCTTTTTCTTGCTATTTTGGTTTTTTGCTTCTCCCCATTTTTATAATCATTTTTCTAACAAATTTAATTTTACTTTTGTTATCCATTTAAAATAAAATGACTAATTCCGATTCTAAGATTTATTAATTAACACAATATCCATAATCTCGACTATTTAATGGGGAAAATAGTGATGTTATAATGAATCCCATTTTCAAAGCCTTTTCATTGGTTTACACTCTCAAACACACACATACTATCAACATACATTCAGCATACATTCAACATCAGACAAATAACCAATTTTATTGTATCATCACAACTGACTTTACACAATCAATTTCAACAGCAATCACACAATAATTATTACGTAATTAATATGTTACGTAACTATTCTTGCTCACAGCTTTCATTTTGAAACTACTCAAATTAAATTCCAACGTTGCAAAAATATTCATTTTCGACCCTTCTTTAATTCACTTTTTTATAGTATATTTATAGTATATACACAAAATTTGTTTTCACAATTTGATAATTACTGGGAGATGGTGATGTGTGAAGCATTGTTGATCAAATCTTTTGATCCTAAAATCAATGTCCAAACACCATCCTCTTCAACTTTATTGAAAGTATTTTCATGATTTAAATGACACAATGATTACATAAAAATTGCTTTGATATATAAACGTGAGTATATCATTGTTAATTCAGTCTGATGATGACGGTTGATCCGTCGAAATTAATCACAATATATTTTGACAAAAATTTTTTGACTTTTATTTATTATTCTTACACAAAAATCATAAAACCATGGTACAATCTATACTTATTCTATTTGACTGAATTTATGTAGATACCATATCAAGTAAATACTATATCAAAAAAGCCTTTTATTCAGATTTCATGAATAACTATTGTAAATAGCGTTTATGCCCTTTTCATTATCCAAAATTTCAGAAGTCATATTTATCCCAAAACATTAATTATGACAATAAATCATATATGTAAATAAACTTACTCTTAGTTCAATTATTTCGCCAAAATCAAGCTATTAGCTTTTTCTTCCAATTTAATTTGTAAAATTTAACTTATAATTATAAAATTATTTTTTTAAAATTATAAATAAATTTTTTTTAATATTTTTTTTCATAAAACTTTTAAATTTAAATTTACCATAAGTCTTTTGTTTAAAAAAATTATTCCTTAAAATATTATAAATTTTAATCCCTTTATTATTTATTTTAAAATTCCTATTTAAAAATTTTTATTAAAATATCTTTATTGTTATGACATTTTTTTTATAGAAATATTTAATTTTATTTGGTTTTCCTTTTAAGATCATTTTTAATTTTAAAACTTTTTTTGTATTCATTTAATTTTTTAAAATTTTTAAATTAAAAAAATTGATAATAAATTATTTTGGCGAAGTGCAAATTTTAACTAACTCCTCATAGCTATAATAATATAAATAAGACATATATTATTTCAATGTAAATAAAAATATGTGATATATGTCGCGTGATTTTAGTATTTAAAATCTCTCAAGGGAATTTTTAAAATATTAAAAAAATATATCTTTATAAATTAAAACATTGAAAAAATTTAGGATTGAAAATATTTTAAATTCAAATCTAAAATAATAATTTTATTATTGAAATATTATTATGAAAAAAACTTTATTATTGAAAAATTTCCAATTTGAAGATTTTTAAAATAAATTGAAATAAAATAAATAAATTGCAAAATAAAAAATTTTCCTCGATAATTTGTTCGAAAAATATTTTTAATGTGTTATATTTATAAAATTTTGATGTTATAACTTTAACTTTTGATATCGAACCTAACAGAAACTTTAAAAACACAATTAAAAAACGATTAGAATTAACAAATATTTTAGGACTTATAATGACCAAATATAAGAAAGTTTCTCCTTAAACCATTAATAAAATAAATATAATCATTGTTAATATTATATTATTTATATTATATTTATTAAATGTCTATAACTTATTAATTATTTTTTCATTTTATTAATTTATATATTTTTCAAGGTAAATCACTTTACCTTAACTTACAAATATTTTCTTGTAGAACAAGTTGGTTGTATTCATCAAGTCGCAGGAAACGGCTCCCATGAATAATTGTTGATAGGAATCATGTGGGGTATTGATCGATTTGTATCCCATCTTTGGTTACGATTTGTGCCACAGAAAATTTCCCTGGAAAATATCCATGTGTGTAGGAAATATTTCATTAAAGAAACGCGAAGAAAAGCTGAGAAATTAATCTGAATATATATTTTTGTTTTGATTAAAAAACTGAATTAACATTCGGTTTGATAATGGCGTTTTGCAGAAAGCTTCTCAAATATGAAAAACATAGTTTGAGAGTTGCTTTTATCTCCAGTTCCATAGGATTGATTTTTATGATAATTGCCATCAGTACCCCTGAATGGACGCAAATCAGATATCTTCTAAAGGATTACAACAACAAGAGTATTGTTACGAGTATACACGAGCATTACGGCATATGGAGGTACTGCAAATCGAATGCAACTCTTGTTGATGGGGAAATATACGGAGAAAGTAAATTCATTTTGAAAATATTATTTTTGCTTTTATTTATGTTAATTAATTGAATAAATTATTTTTTTGTTTTCTTCCCTTTGATTTAAAAATTATGAATTTAAAAATATCATAAATAGACCTAAACCATAAAGATATGCTACATTTTCCTATAATTACCTGTTAACAGATACTTCACACATTAATAATTTTGTATTTAAAATTTAAATATTATTATAGGTTGGTCTTGTAATTTTGACTGGTTGAATATTCTGTATGATTCCAACTTATTCTACCAATTGCTGGCCTGATACTTGACTAGCATTCTCCTGCAAGCAACCTTAGAGGGTTTCACTATGCTGGTCTTCGAAATTTCCTGACCTTTTTTTCAATATAGAATTCAGTTATTCTCTAAAAACATCAATGAAAACTATACTAAAGATTAAATTAAAGACTCTTGCTGATTCTTCTAACATTTAAATAAATAGAAAAACTAAGAAACTATGTACATGGTTAAGTTAACATGCAAAAGCTTAGACAGTACTATATTATTTTCTGTTAAATCAAATGTTTCATCTTAAATTACCTTTCTAATTCAAGCATATATATCAAACTAGGGTTATTATTCTACCTAAAGTGAACTTAGAAAGTCTTTTTAAAAAATAAACCTGCTTTAGAGGATACAATGGAAAACATTCCCAATACCAATCTCATGACTGTCTACAGTCTGTTTAGACAGCGTATAGAAGCTGTTATTGCTAGTAGCAATTTTCTACGGATGTAAGTTCATTGAATGATATCGTCATTTATATATGTGTTCATCTGTTAAAGACTTTAATAGGTAATAAATGTTCTATTACTTTAGTCGATTCATTTTTTTTTCACGGACATCATTTAACTCTCAAATAGCTGGCGTTTCCAGTAAATAACATCAAAAAGTTTTGTTTAAAAGTGATTATATTTATTTGTAAGTTTACATATTATATGTTTAAAAACAGTTACAGTTCTGAAATAATTGTATTTTTTTGATAGTCAGAGTGTCATTGTTTTTGAAAGGAATTAAACGACACCATAGAATCGTCGAAATTGATGAAAAATTAATAATTAAAAATGGAATTACTAATTTATTTCTTTAAAAAAAATACCTCATATACAGTAGCGTGCAAAAGTGTGAGGACAGTAAAGAAAATCACAATTTTCCCAATAAAGTGATGAGTTTAAAAGGTGGCAAGCTTAAATTTTGACCAAATACGTAATTTTGTATAAACATTTATGCTAAATAAATCTTTTTTAATTTTGTTAAATTTTTATAACGTATATTCAATTTTCAAATTTTAACCCATACAAGTCTGTAGACAATTCATAAAATTCATTGTTTAAATAAAGTAAATGCTAAATAAATTTAAGTATTAATTTAAGTATTAATTTTAAATATTAATCAAATAAAGTAATATTTAGGATGATCTTAGACCGGGAAATGTCAGAAGATATCAAGAAATTGATTGTTGGTGCTTACCTTATAGGAAAAAAATCTTATAGAGAAATTGCATCGCTTTATTATGTTAACCTAGTCTGCAGTCGGTAGTATTGTCAAGAGTTGCAATCAGCGTCATACCATAGACAACAAGTCCCGCAGTGGAAGGCCGCGAGAAACATCACATAAAGATAATAGAATTCTTACAAGATTATCGAAATCAGATCCTCGAAAAATTCTATTGAATGGAATGAAATAATGAGAAAGGACTATAATGTTAAGTGTAGTGTTGATACTACAAATACTAGTAAATAAGACGACCTGTCGGTAAAAGATTTGATCCAAAATATTAGTTACCTCCAGTAAAACATGGAGGTGGAAATGTGTTTGTTTGGGGTGCCTTTAGCAGTGAGATGGTTGGTCCAAAACATCGCATAGAGGGCATAATGGATCAATGTATGTACAAGGATATCATCTGTACTAAAATGTTACCTTTTGCAAAACATAAAATGCACCAAGGTTGGGTATTTCAACAGGATAATGATCCAAAGCACACTGCTAAAAGAGTACAGGAATTTTTCAGAGCCAATAAAATTCATGTTTTGAAATGGCCTGCGCAGAGTCCGGACGTATCCTCTTGAGCATACTTTGGAATAAATTGATCGTCATTTGAAAGCGAGGCCCAAAAATGAGAACGAGCTCTGCGAGAAAATTCCAGATATTTGGAGCAGCATTCTTTCTATTCGACTCAATGCCTGATCATTGTAAAGCGGTTTTAGCTTCGATAGGTTATGCTACAAAATATTATTAAAATTTAAAATTTCTATCAATTGTCAAAAATATTTGTTTTTCTAATAAAATTTTGAATTGTCCACAGACTTTTCCACTGGTTAAGATTTGAAAATTGAATGTTTGTCATAAAAATATTAACAAAATTAAAAAAAATGATATATTTAGTGTAAAAGCTTATAAAAATTACATGTATGGTCAAAATTTAGGCTTGCCACCTTATAAACTGATGGGAAATTGTGATTTTTTTACTGTCCACAGACTTTTGCACGCTACTGTATAATGAATTTTAATGAAGTGTTTTGTTATGTATATTCACATTGTTTTCCATTTTATAGTTAAAATTTTCTGGGAAGAAACTTTCGAAGTAATCATCTGAAGCATTTTGCGAAATATACATTACACAGATTCAATTTTTACAAAAAAAATTTGTGAAAAATGTTTATATTTATTTTGATTAATTTTAGTTTTTATTTTCACATTGATTAGTGAATTACAAATAAATAAAATAATTCTGGATAATATTATTTACAATTTTGGGAATTATTTTCGAAACACAAACAATAAATATTATTTTCGTCCAGGTCAATGAATTGGCGATTATGGGAGTACATTAATGTTCCCGTGAGGGTGAATAAAGAAGACATAATTTTGTATCATTTACTTAAAGAATAAATTCAAAAATAAGAATCAAATAATGGTAGAATTAAGTATAAAACTAATTTTTTTCACCACATTTTATCAAATAAATCTTCTGTAATATTTTGTTTTTTTTCAAATGGAGATATATATATATATATATATATATATATATATATATGTAATATCCAAGATTAATAATATTTGATTATATATTAAATTAAATATTTTTTGACTAAAATTAAATATTTACCACTCAGTAAATCTCCAATGCACGGAAAGTGATGTTCTTCTATCACATGCCAAGTATTCTGATAAATACCGAGCAGTTGCTCAGAGCAAAGGACCTGATTCTTCAGACAATTCTAAAGGTTATAATTTTATTTCTAAAAATTTATTTTATTTTTTTTTGATATTTTGAAAATATCAAATTTATTATTCTCAGAATTTAAAATATGTGCAATTTTTAAATTGTAATGTTTGTTGGGAACGTTCATAAAATAAAATTTTTGAATGTTATGAAATTATTAGATAAACAATTACATTCCGTAAAATATTGTTATAAATATGTTAAAATAGATTTTCAGAAATTTAATAT
>MQRK01207513.1:4161-18451 GCA_001938485.1 Girardia tigrina | reverse complement strand
AAAAAAATATACAAATCATATTTTTATTTATACATATTTCTATTTATATTGGTTGTGTAAAAAAAGAAAATACAAAAGTTCCTCAAAAAATATTTGTTTAAAAAATTCTAATTGTTATAGAAATAAATTTTGCTGTTCGTTATAATGTCTTGTGAGCAAGAATCCAATAATGTTTAAATTTTTTTCTGTCCCTAAACTTTTCTTTGTAGACGTCAAAAATAATTTTCCCTAACTAAAATACATATTCAGGGTTGAATATATATTTAACACATTTAACAATAAATTATAAATAAAAAGTAAATGAAAAATTAAAAAAATGAATAATACAAAAAATGAATTATTCAAAAATCCAAAAAGTTAAATAAATGTTTCATTGAACTCAACGTAAAAGAAATATAAACATATTTTAATATTTCAAAATAAAATAAAATAAGAAAATTATAATAATTTTATAAAATTTTAAAATAAAAAAAGATTTAACTGAAGAAATGAAATTTTGTGAAATGAACATCGTTTTATTAGAAAAAAGGAGAATCAAAAATACAATGATGAAACTTTACAAAAAAGGATATGAAAATTTGTTTTCATTTGTGTGACATCGTTAGTAAAATGTCGTGATCAGGACTACGACTTCTAATATTGAAATCTATAGAAAAACAACTACTATCGCGACTCAGGCTAAAAAAAATTTAGAAAAGGCAACAATGTTGAGACTTTTGTTGAAGAATGTGAGACGTTCTTTAATTTTGAGGCAGTCACGAAATTCATACAGGAAACCGCTGTCAGCTTTCTGTTGGACAGAGATTTGAATAATACGTTTAAAGCAGTTGATAAAGCAAGATGTGGTTACAAAGATCGATTGTGAAATACTTTTGATTGGATATCCTACCTATTTGAAAACTTTACAGAGGCCTGCTAGTGCAGGAAAAATTAAGACTTCTCTAAAACAATAGAAAAACTAACAGAGAGGATTTTAAAATATGACATATCAAGTATTTTACATTGATTAATTTAAGAAATACATATTTCTAAGTAGAACTAGAGGAAAACTTAAATTTGAAGACGGAATTTTCAACCAAATCAGGTCTATTCTGTTTTAACAGAATGTCATTTGTGATTACGTTGGCACCGGGAACATTCTAGGAATTCTTGACAAAAGTGATGGGAAATATAAAAAGGACGGAAATATACTCAGATGACATCCTCATTTTTTCTCAATTCGTTGGAACAACATTATGAAAATTTGGAAAAGTCTAGTTTAATTGTTTCTCTATCGATCCAATAATTTAATTTATAACTTACCCAAACAAAGATAATACTTAACCACATATAACTGATAAATTACATCCAACTGAGTGTCAAATCTAAATTTACAAATTCCTACATTATATTCTTCAATCAACTCTATATGACTGATTATTGTCATTCAGCAAAAAAAATAATCTCATTCTGAGAATTTTCTTCTGATTGATTCTCGCTAGTATTATTAAAAATTATTTTTGCTACCTAACAATATTTCACGCTACATATATTCGTCTTATTGTATATACTTATTACATTAAATTTCGTTATTACTAATATATTGTTATAATTGAGATTTTTTTTTATTATCAATATTTATTATTGGCGGTATTATTACAATCAAATATCCCCAGTATATCTTTTGTAATCATTAGTGGTATTTTACATATTTTATTTGAAACAAGAATTCTAATTATCTCATTTTATTTACTATAGTTTAAAATACAAACCACTGAGAGTGTATTGTATTTTGAACAATATATATATATATATATATATATATATATATACAAGAAAAAAACCCGTCATATATGACAGATGAGCTGAATTTTCGACTTGAAAGTTTCTGTTTTAATTTTTAAATCGTAATTATTATAATTTACTATTTATTCTTTGGAATTCTGTGTTGATTTAACAGTCAGTCAGTTAAATCGGCTCTCGGAGCCTTTCGACGAAACCATGAATCGGATGATAATGAAATTTTGCAAATTTAACCTAAATTGATTTTTAGAAATGTAATTAGTAAATAAGTGATAAAAATCGCCATTTATCAAATAAATTAGTATTTTATTAGTATTTTCATAAAGGTTTTCACGAAATTCATTGAAACTTCATTATTTGAAATCAGTGTTAATTTAACAATTAATGACTTGTACGGTTTTCGATAGATTTTGACGGCCTCCGGGCGTCTTTCGACCAAAGCGCTGTATCGACAGAATTGTATTGATGCGGGCTATCAAGATTGACAACGTCCTTAAATGGATTCACTCTGGTTCCTCCGCAATTTCACATTTAAAAGTGTGACCGAGAAACAAACAAACACACACTTTTTAGACAAATATTATACTTATTACTGTTTGAACTCTACATTTTATTATAGATAATATATCTTATATATGTTTTATTATTATATATAATAAGTATTATCATTATATTTTGCGATAATGTAAGTTGAGATAGATGCAAGTAGCCCCCTCAAATCCGAAAGATATTATAGCTACATTTTATTATAACTAAAATACTATTTTTGTATTTAAAGTACATTTTTCTGATAAAATTTTATGAACATCTGTTTCCATCATTTGAATGATAAATAAAGAGAAAAAAATATTAATAAAATTTTAATAATAAAAATATTTGTTATCAAATAAATAATTCTTATAGCATCCGTTAGTTTTGGTTGTTAATCTTGTGGATTAATAATTTTACAATATTTATTAAATAAAACTTTCTTTTTCAATTTTCGTCAAACGAAAGTCGGTTTCAAACGAACATATAAATTGTTTGTTTTTCTCATTTGTCGAAAAAATGTGTTGATAAAATCGCTAGTTGCAGAAATATTTGTGGAATTATTACAATAAACTTTTCTAATTAGTTTCGACGAAATTTTTTTCTCATAAATATTTAACTTTGAAATTAGATTTTTTTTGGGAAAGAAAAACATCCATTAAAATAAAATTAGACAAACTCCTTCAAGAAATAAATAGTTTGTTGATCAACAAATATGACCCGATGTTTGAACCAGGAAGAATCTTTGGAAAAATCTGTTTTGTTGTTTATCTATTTACTTTTTGTTTCATTAAGCCGCAATAAATATTTAAAAAATTTCTACATTTATTTTTTTGTTATTTTTTAAAATATAAAACTTAATTTTTTTTATTTTTACAAAATTATTATATTATTTTTGTATTACTTTTTTAATATTTTTTATACTTTTACGATTATTTCCGAATTATATTAAATAAAAAATGTATAATAATTGTGTAAACAAATTAAGTTTTAGACACTTAAAATACGTTTTAAGTGTCTAATTAAATTAAATAAATAAAAATGTATTTGTTGTTTATCCGCATCAATTGCAATTTAGTGTTTATGTGAAAAATAGAGATTTATGAATCGTGTTGTTGGGAAAAATAAAATTTTTAATTTTGAAAAAGTCTTTATCAAATAGATCTAAGAAACGGACGTGACAGTTGACGGCAGTGTTGTCGTTTATTTTATTATATGCGTTAAAAAAATTCAACATGTAGTGAAAAACCGTTTTTAGATAGGATTTTCAAAAAACATCGGTGGTAAAGACATAAATGAGTGTGTAATGACAGAGTAGTCAAAGATTTCATCTAGTGATAATTTTACAATATCATCTGAATATATTGAATAATTTCGGAATATTATATATGCATTTAAAGTTTTTTTTATGACAATTAGGTATTCTTCTCGATGCAACTTATCACACTTTGAAACAAGCAAAAGTAAATGATAGATTTGCCTAATTAAATACCGCCGCTATTCCTGATTTAGGATTAGATGTGGGCCTCTCATCTCTTTCGAATGTTATTGAGCATATAGGCTCTTTAGAGGGTCCACCCAAACTAAAGAATCACTAGCAGCCCCCGATAGTGACCCCTATCCTATGGGGTCGGATAGTTTCAGCTTCCCTGTTAGAAACGACAAATATAAGATGTATCTCAGATTCCACCGGTAGACATATTTTGCAGCTGCAGCAATAACTAATATTATTATAAATACAAATCGTTAGTTTCGAAATCATTAATTGAAGTCATAACACGTAAAAATATATTTCTATAACAATAACAATTTTTCCAGGAACTATTTTCTTATTTTGTTTGAATCAGAAATAAATAAAGTATAAATATAAATATGGTTTTATTATTGTCTTAAATTTATGTAAATATTTTTTATTAAAAACTTTATCTCAACTAGTATAATACAATTCTTATTTTTTTATTAAAATCTTATCGTAAATTATTAAATTCAAATCCTTTATATTTTCATTAAATATTATTGCAACTTGTTAGTTTTAAATTCTTATTTCTTATTAAAACTTTATTTGAAGTTTATTAAAGTTTTAAAATCTATATCTTATAAAATTATATTTTTTTACTTATTAACTCTTTATTAGATTATAATTTATTTTAATAAATCATGTTTTAAACGTTATTAACACTTTAAAAATAATAATCTTTTAAATAATTTAAATTGTATGATGTTTTAAAAATTTAAAAATCTATAAGTTTAACAACCATAACTCAAATGATGATGCTTTTAATGACGTCTTTTATGGTAATTATAATGCTTGGAAAAAATGTCAAGTTAAAATCGAAATTTACCAATGTTGTTCTAATTAATTAAAATTATTCGGATGAAATGAAAGATCCTTCGTGCACTTTTGCACTTTTTGAACGAGTTTTTGCTTTAATGAATAACATTTGCTTTTTAACGAATGTGCAGTTATAAATTTAATTTCCTTAATTGCCTGTAATTAATCTGGATTGAATTTTCCATAAGAAACATTTTTGGATTGTTTTCGTCCTACATCAGCACATCATTGGGTGAAAGTATTTTTTAGATTCATTAAATTAATTATTTAAGTTTATGACTTTAAATACAAATTTTAATTGATGATAATTGAAATCAACAAGTAACCTTCTGATAAAAAATTAATTTAAAAGATCAAAATTTATATTCTGTAATTAGATACCATGAATTTACTTTTACTGAAACGTTTTATGACGGTTGAAAGAAGATTATTTAAGTTATAATTGGAAAAATCTTTGATGAAAATAAATATGTAATGGTCTAATTATCCGTGATAAGCCCAACTACTAATAGGTTGATCAAAAATATTATGTTTCCGAATTTAAATTCTAAATTATCTATAGTTATATTTTTATACCTCTCTCTCCTGGCCCAAAAATGATTCAAAGCAACATTTTTTTGTTTTATATTTATTGAATGACAATCGCTTAAATATCTATTGCTATATAAATACATAAATAACAATATGATTAAATTATCAAATAAAAAAACAAAAAATATTAAATTTGAATTGGATTTGTTCGATTGGATGAACAAAGAAGTTCATTTTGATGACTCATTAAGAGTCCATGTATTGCATTTATAAAACTGTGCCAATTTCAAGTCAGGAAAAAAGAGGGAATGAAATGGCTCGTTCTGATTGGTTGACCAACCTTTAGCCGAACATAATTTCATTATTTTTGTTTATTATTTTATGAAATTTATGTTTAATTTTGTGGGAACTTATAAGCGAAATTTTGTGGAGCTATTATTGAAATTTTGTCGAACATTGAGTGAAATTTATTACCGGACTTTAATTATTTTGAAATTTTATTGACAAATATCTATCATTGCTTTTTTAAATTCTTTATTAAGTGGTTTTGACATTTTTTGTTTACTATAAATTATGTCATTAAATTGCTAGTCCCAATATTTGACAAAGCTCATACATAAAAAATTTAAAGTATTTTTTTTATTATTGTTCTTATCATGATTGAAAAAGGATAATTCAACATTGGACATTTATAATTTTAGGATATTTCACATCGAGAGCCGTATTTGCTGTAGTTTCGATTTTCATGATGACTTTGACTCTGGTATTTAATGCCTATAGCATTTTTACACCCCGATATACATTGAAACGGCTTACCGCGGTGCTCTACTTAATGTCAGGTAAGAAATTGTGCATCAAAAATAATTTATACAAATTTTCAGAAATGCGAGAATTAGGTTTCCTCTGTAATATAGTTTCTTTGATTTAAAATATGAAAAATTTAGAAAATTAATTTTGTTTTATGTTTTTACAATTTTATTTTATTAAAATAAAGCTTGTTTAAAATGATTTTTTTCAATCAATTTGAAATAGGTACAGTTAGGACAAATCGAATTCTGGAACTGATCTTATTAGTTTGATCTTAAACATCTGTAAAAAGGATTTTTAATTCTATCAATTAATTTATCAATAGCTTCTTTCGTTACTTTCCTTACTTTTGATTTTGAATATCCATGTTTATGCAATAATTTATTTATTTAAATAGCACTATAATTACATACTTTTATGTAGACGAAAGGACATGAGACCATTAATCCTATTCCGATGATATATAGATTCTTAAAAACTATTTAGCGTTTTGTACAAACTTGTATTAGCATTCCTCCTGTAAATCTCATTCTACACAACATTCTTTTCTAATTAAAGTCCAAGTTGCAATTTTTCTAAATTTATTGGTATATTTGTACGATGTACCAATGCCTATTAATACAGTTAATCCACAAGGCAAAGAAGATACAGAGAGTAAGATTGCAAACATTGAATTTCTTGCATATTCTGACACACAAAAGAATATAAAATAAAGTTTATATTAAAGAAGGTATATCCACTAAATAATAGTTGTATATATAACAAACCTAAGACTATATTTTACTAAAAATCCAAATTGAAAGAATGACGCTTAAATATGAATCACTGTTTTTAAGAGACATCAATTGCAGAATTTATTTTAATGAAGAACAGGAATTTTTTTACGTTTGAAGATTGATCTTGAAATATAGTTGTGGAACGAGAAAAGCCAATGTTTTTTAATCACTAGTTAAAGAAAATTATGATCTTAGTTTTCCTGTTAACAAAAACTCGTGAGCTACTTGACTTCTTTATTATAGAGAACATGTCATCGTGAAAGGGAAAGATGTTTATATCAAATCTCAACATCCCTAAATTGGATCATGTCTGTGTGGTCTTGTATCTTACTTAGGTAGATTGACTGACAAAGAAAAAGAGAAAATGAAACAAAAAAACATTTCGGATTAGATCACAGAGAGATTCTGTATTGAAATACAAAAGACAGATTCATGAACGCATTCATCTACAACTGTGCACTGCTTTTGTGAGCATTATTATATAATTGTGAGAAGCCTTAAAAACGATGATAAATGTCTTCATCAGATAGAAATATTATTTCATTAATTTTCATGGTTATTTATTAAATATATTTGTATAATTTCTTTTTATTTTTTCATCATCTTACGCCTTCACGCTGTTTTAAGACGGGCTCAAAACACTTCACCATTTACATATTTTAAATACAATACTCAGGAAGTTACAAAACTTCTTAACATTAAATTCTTGATCTGGTTGATGCCTCACATAGGCATGACTGCTAGTTGAAAACCTCTGTAAGAAGTTCTCATCTCTGAAGATAATTTTTTCCCAAAAATAAAATGGATTGTGTCTCATTTTGTTGTGCCCTTTACCAGTGAGGAACAATATTATATAGGGATAACAGTGGCTTCGAATTTGCAGCTCTACAGTCATAACCAAGACTTTTCAGGTATCTGTAGAAGCATTTATGGCAACCACTGAAACAGAAGATTTAGAATCTACCCTTTTTACATGCATCAAGCACAGTAAATTTTATTCTTCCATTTTATCTAAAATTTATCGGAATGCCATTTTAACTTAGTAAATTTTAAAAGTAGTAATTTTACCCTGATCTAAATTGTTTTGTAAAAACCATGTTAAAATAAAAAAATTGGAACCGACAAATTGGTCTCAAACAAAACAATCAATATAACAATAAGTGAAATTAAAATTGTAAAAAATCCGATAAAGAAGAAACTGTACTAATATTTCACATTATGAGCTCACTACAGAGAAAATCTAAAATTTGTTCGTCAGTCATTGTCTCAGCCCAAGTCTGTATCACTGTTTTTAGTCTCTCTGCACAATAAGCATATTTTTTTCCATACAGGATTTTGTGCACTAACGAATTGTTCACTTTTTAGTGTAATTAGTGACTGTTCATTTTTTATTGCAGTGATAAACTTCCAATATATTTGGATGATTACCGCATACCTAGTAAAGAAAACCTTGATACCATGCCTCAATATGTCTTAGACAATCCTTTCAAAACACTTCTGTAGTAGTTCCACATATTGATCTCCAAAGTGGGAGACCGTTATCCTTATCATATTTTTAGACAAATTTATTTTAAACGGATTTATTTTAATCGACTTAAATTTTAGACAAGTTTCTTGTTAAATTAATTTATTTGTTTAGAGCAATTTTTTAGACCAATTTGTTTTAGACTAATTTTTTATCAGACAAATTAACCTAAAGCTAATATAATGTGTAAAAAAATCTTCTTTTTTGGAACCGCGTTATTTTTAAGTTGTGAAAAAACCCGTAAAAAGAGATTTTAGTACTTTAATCTTCATTTCTAAAGAGAAAGCTTGTAAGTGAGCACTCAGGAAAGTTCTTTGAGCAAGATTAAAAAGATAAGGAGTCGGATAATACGCTTTCATGAAGACCTCACATTTTAAATTGGATGAAATGAGTTTAACATGAAAAGATGAGTTATATAGTGTCATGCGTTTGAATCACGCCTTTTCAACACAGTCTTCGAAGAAGCGATAAAAGTGCTATAATTCATGGATTAGCTGGTGGGACAGAGTTATTGAACGCAGATGGATCTGTTTATCAACTCCACAGAGATAAATCAACCTATCTCCATTAAAGTACCTAATTTAAAGTACTTAATTAAATTTTGATTAAAGACTTAAACACACAAAAAGAAAGTTATGTGCATTACTAATTAAAAACAGGAGTATCACATTTAAGTAAGGGTGAAGATATCGGAAATTTTAGAAAGGAATTTTCTTATCTTAGTATTATATTGATGTTAAGGGATAGGTGCGCCCGATTATATTGTTCAAGGCTTACAACGTAGGGAAGTGAAAACTGGATCTCAAGTTTTCTAACGAAAATATATTATTAAAGATAAAGTTGTTTGAATCTAATATATTAGGGGTAGTTTAATATTGCAGTGAGTATTGAGATGTTACTGAAAGTAACATAACTTAATTACAATAATTGTGCAAATATGGCACAGTGAAAAACTATAATTGTACTATATTCCGGAGATTAATCTTTCAATTAAACTTAGTGATACGGTAAAACGTTTACAAACTAGAGTGACATAATACCATTTATCCGAAAATGCTGTAAATCACACTTTATTATGATCAATAAAATGGTTTTAGTGTGTTTTACTGAATACTCAGAACAAAAATTGAAGTGACGCTAGACAAATACATTTTAATACCACACAGTGGCGTAGGGAAGGGGGGGTTTTGGGGTTGTAATCCCCCCTCTTCTTGACGTTGTCAAAAAATAATTAGCTTAACATTTTTCAATAAAACACTATTGTTAAAACACCTTTGTGGTTAAAAAAACATGATTCCATATCCACTTTAGTAGAGCTGTTCCCGGCTGTAATAGCTTCTCTAGAAATCATTTCAGAGTGGTCCCACAAGGAAACCTCATCTCTTGCATAACAACTTCTGCAGGCCTTGAGGGAACCTCAGTTCATTGTCTTCCTCTTCACACTCCATAAACTATTCAGATTGTGTGAAACATTCTCTGCAAGACCTTCAAAAGGAGAACATCGACCTTGTTGAGTCAGTGAATCTCGCCGAAGACACTACTGCCCAAATGAAAGCCTTGCGAGGTAATGCTGAGAAGACATTTGCAGAGATTTTCACTGATGTCACCAAATGCACTGAAAAGCATGAAATTAAAATTCGTTGTAAAGTGCCCTCAAACTCACCAGAATCATATTACCGGAGTGCTATGTTCATTCCATTCCTGGATGGTTTTATCCAGAACTTGGAAGCGTGATTTATTGCTCACAGATATAGTCTGTGTGGTTTCCAGTGCTTGCTACCCACGGACCCAAGCCAACCGCCCTCTACTGACCATCTAAAAGGCTTCCATGTTCTCATAGGATTTTATTCCGCTGACATGAGTGGTTCCACTGATAACTTCACTTGGGAAATCAACATGTGGTACAGAAGGTTATGGCGACCGCAGAAGGCATCCATGCGTGCCATGCGAAAATACTTCAGAATATTTACAGAATGGTGCAAATATTAGCAACTAATATTAGACAGCTTCAAAATACGAATTCCATTATATTATATAGCTTAATTATTATAATTTTAAAATAATTTTTTATTTATTATTATTATTGATACTATTTTTTGTTCAGCAATAGCGTCGTTTTTATCAATTGATTTATTTTTGGAAGTAATGGGGTTTCATGAAAAACGTTTAAAGCTATCTGGGGCGAAACATTTAAGTATAACCTATGGATACAGTTTTACGTTGAACTGTTTAGTATTTATTATGTATATTATTGGTTGTATCATTTTTCTTGCATTTTGTTCAAAAGTAAAGTTCAAGGAAGGTCCTCAGCGAAAGGAAGAGGATCTTGCCGCCGAAATAGATGCTCCTCTAGCATTATATTGAATGCAGATTATTTCTGCTGTTATGGTAATAAAATCCATATTGTGTTTTACCTTTTTCTTTTATTTGCATCATTATGTATCTAAACAACCCTCCATATGTTGTCATCATAGACACATAAAATTTCAAAATTACGCGACATGGTAGAGGTACATTCGAAGCACAAATTGTTTTTGTTGGAAAAATAAAATGAGAAATGAGTAATTTTGCAAATTTAATCATATATAATTCATTAGTATTCTAAATTTGATGGTTGCGATACTTTTAATTGCCAGATGCAATTAGTGATGTATTGAATAATTAATGATTTTTTAAAAATTTTTCTTTGTTTACCATTATATATACATTAATTATGAAGGTGTAAAAATAAAGTAAAAATAAGAAACTTGAATTAAATTTTTTTTATGGACAATCCGTTGATATGCACGCAAATTTTCACACATAATCGAATTCTAGAAAGTAGGACTTTTCTGTAATAGTTTGATCCATTTTCAAAACGTTTTAAGCGAGGAAACCTGCTACCGATCGCCATAGTGTAACCATAACCTTTTTGGTGGATTTCAGTCTTTGGAAAGTGTTTTGGTGCCTGATCATTGTTATTTGCCAGAATGCTTTTGGTCTAGATTGAACTCATAAAATAAAAATGTCCGAAATTGATCATTTAACATATTCGAAATAACCACGCAATAAAGCATGAAAAAAATAATGTTTTTAAATAGCAAAATGTCACCTTACAGAGTAGAAAATTTACTGTAAAAAAAATATATATTAAAACATACTGTGACCATAACCTTTTAAGCGAACCTATGTTAACTTACCTATTATGATGTTCTTTTTAATTTTAGAATAACCAATACTTATTGATATATCCTATGTGTTTTGTTTTTTCCAATGTAAATGTACCTAAATCTATAACATATGTGTATATCAGTGGTTTTCAATCAGGGGTCCCCAAGTTCACTCTAGGGGTTCTGAAATTACAAAATTTCTAAATTAGAACACCGAACAAATAATGTTAAATTCAATTCTAAAAATCTATTTGATTATTATTATTTATTGTTTAAATATATTAAACTTAGCATAATTTACCAGAATGCATTTTGGTTGCTGGTTGAAAAGGAATATCCTGCAAATGGTCACAAAGCGCTATGACGTCTTGTGAAATTTTCACTTTCATATTTGTGGGATTGAATTTTCAGCTCCGACAACCATCAAACATAAGAAGCGAGCACAATTGCTGTCCGTGGAAGATAAAGGTCTTGTTTCTGTCAAAAACACGATCGAATTTTAAAGAGGATCTTAAATTTCCCACTGAGGTTTCAGAAGAATTAATATTTCTGAGAGTAATCATTATTTCTTTACACAAAAAAAACATTTCACGGGATTTTTACACAAAACATACAAATTCAAATGCCAACAACTACACAAACATTAAGTTTCACACCACAAATTATTTTGTAATCGATATTGTAAATGTAATAGTAATTTAAATTTGTTTGAATAATTAAAAGATGTAGAAATAGAACGATGATGAAAGTTTTGTAGAGAATTCTCCTAGTGACCATTTGAGTTGTAATGTCAGTAAATGTATTGAAAATCCAATTGGTGTTTATAATAATTAATATTTTAAATTTTTATAATTTTTGAAATATATTATTGTAAATGATACAACAACAACACCCTTTAAAGTCATCCATATTTTTATTTAGATTTTTTTACTTCTTGCTTGACATCTATTCTCCTTCGCGATCGTGTTTTCTCTTTTTTTCCATGGTAAAAGGAGTACTTAATTTTCACTTGTATCTAGCCAGAGTTTCACGAGAATACTCAGAAGGTCTTACCATTTCAGTCGAAGTAAAAGTGAGTCATTATCTAATTTTATACTCAAGTTTTCCATGTTTTCATATTCCTTAATCTCATAATACTTTTATAGTAGTTTTTTACTTTGTTTTCTGTCTGCTTTTTTATAAGTAATTGGTGTTAAATCACAACCATTTTTTCCATTCTTTTTATTAGTTTACTTTCTATTTATGTATATATATGTATCCATTGAATTTAGAAACATGTTGTTGAAGGCTTTTTACTCAATCAATTTTCTTCAAACTTTGCGCACTTAGCAATTCTAGATGACAATAAATGATTGCGTAAAAAATTGATCGAAAAAAACCTTTTAAGGACCAAAAATGGGAAAAAACGGAAAATTCCGAGTTTTTTAAATTTTAAAAACTTTGTTGGCAAAGTAGAATTCTGTCTGCACAAAGAATGGATATAAAAAAATTAAATTTTTTAATTTACTAGTTACACATAACCTGGCATATGTTTTTAACTTTTTAACAGAATCTTTAATATCGGAATTCATATTTGTTCAACAGAATTTATATGTAATTCAATTATAATTCTGTCCAAAATGGTTATGTATTTTCTTCATAGTCTTATAGCTATCCGGCATTGAAAGTGATAGTTTGAAAATATAATTATCTGATAATTTATGAGTAATAAATAAAGAAAATCTCCTGAAAGAAAAGATATAGATATGCAGTTACTTTTTTTAAAACATTTATGTTCCTTATTTTCCAAAGGTTCTTCAGCAGTTTATAAACCTTTTGAGACCATGCAAGAAAAATGTCTTTAAATTGAATGTCATCGTTTATAAATAACTTTCAGTATGTTTTTTCATCCTGGAATTTCCATCTTCGAAACGTTTTCCATGCCACTAACAGTCTTCACCTTCCTAATTCTTATTTAATCCTCTGGTTTAGAAACTATTTAAATGTGATAAAGGAAAAACTCGAAATTTGTAAATGAAAATATAATCGCTATATTAAAACATTTCAAACGTATAATTAAGATTTTAAAATTTTTATTTTATGTGGATTTAATTACAAAAATGATTTTAAAATTACTAAATTTAATTTCTAATTAATTTAAAAATTTTTATTAAATTATTTAAAAAACCCAATTTTCAGAAAATCATCAATTGTAAAACTATTATTCAGATTTTATGTCTAATAAATAATCGTTCATTAACAATTAAATAAATATGACAGATAATATTGTTTTTTATAATAATATTATATTTAACTAAATTGCAGTTTTTGTCTGGTTCAATCATTAGAACATTTGTCGGACTGTTTTTGGTCAAAATATCGTTAGTTTTCGTATACTATATTCATAATTTTTAATACTTTCCATCAGAAATAACTTTAAATAAGAATACTTCATTTTATACAAAAAAATCAACAATTAAAAATGGTTTTATTTAATTAAAGAATATAAAATCATTATAAAAAAATTTTATACCCGAATAAGTTAATTGCTACACTTACACTTGTTAACCAGTGTCGCATCCAGTTCAAAAAGGTAAATAACTTCCTTTGGGCTTGATCAAACTGGAAATTTTATGATCCATGAATGAAACTAGAGCTTCACAATCGGTTGCCAAATTCGGTTCTATGGCCATAAATCACTAACCTTTTTAATGAGCTTGTTTTTGTTGGTAACGTCATACTCGATTACTTTTTTTTAAATAATTTTCTTGGAATAATTGAAAACTGAGGGTACACTAAAATTGTCTTTTCTGACCCAGAAAAGTTATTTTGTCCTTTTGAGTGCATTATAAAAAGTGCTTAGTATTTTTTTTAAAATTCT